>CAUYON010077893.1:0-17396 GCA_963573935.1 Arctocebus calabarensis | reverse complement strand
CAAAAAATGGCCGGGTGTTGTGGCTGCACCTGTGGTCTCAGTTACTTGGGAGGCAGAGGCAAGAGACTCGCTTGAGCCCAGGAATTGGAGGTTGCTGTGAGCTGTGATGCTACAGCACTCTATCCAGGGTGACAGCTTGAGTCACTGTCTCAAAAAAAAAAAAAAAAACACCATACACTAGAACACAATTTTTCATCTTTTGTGGTCATGGAGCATTTTAATGAAAATAGTGTATCACCAACTAAATTTTCACATGTCCCTTATAACTTCTTGTTCTGATTTTGAAAAGTGAACCAGTATTTGTTATAGACTAATAGAAATTATACTTTATCTCTAAGAATGAATTAGGATGAGATCTGCCATCTGTAGAAATGACAAACTAAGGGTCATCTTTTAATGAGTACAGATTTGTATTAAAAATACAATCAAGGTTACTTAAGTGTAACTCAGGAAGGCATGACTGGACATTATTTTTAATTAAAACTGTGGGCCGGGAGCAGTGGCTCACACCTGTAATCCTAGCACTTGGGAGGTGGAGGCAGGTGGATTGCCTGAGCTCACAGGTTTGAGACCACCTGGCCAGAGTGAGACCCCATCTCTAAAATGAGGTTGCTATGAGGCATGACACCACTGTACTCTACCGAGGGCAACAAAGTGAGACTCTGTCTCAAAAAATAAATAAATAAATAAAAATCTTCATTAAAAACTACAATATGCAGAAGGAGCATAAAACAAATATATATATAATTGAAACATTGTAATAAAAGTGTACACCCCTGTAACCACCATGTAAGTCAAGAAATAGAACATTCCCAGTGCAACTTTATTTCCCTTTTACCAATATAACTTCCCCTTCTCCCCACAGGAACCACCATCCTGAACTTTATGGTAATCATTTCTTTCCTTTGTGTTACAGTGAGTTTTACCTGCTAAGAATATAGCCATAAATAATACCATTTTGTTTTTCCTCTTCTGGAATTTTACGTTAATGGAATCATAATGTGCAAATTATTTTGTATCTAATTTCTTTAGCTTAACATTTTATTTTTACAGTTCATCCATATTGATGCATGCAGCTTAGTTAATTCATTTGCTTTGGTGTATTATATTTTGTTACATGAATATTAACAAATCTATTTTACTGGTGTTGATTGTTTTTGTAGGTATTAGCTATTAACAATCTGCTATAAACAATCTTGGTCTGGTACACACAAGGACACATTTCTATAGGATATACACTGAGGAAATTGTTGGGTACATAAATCCTTGATAGCTTCTCCAGTTATTTTCTGAGGATAGAAAGATTTCTAGCAGTAAAATCAGTATTAGAATATGTAACCATGAAAGGTGACTTCAGGACTTCTATGAATGTACTCTATTATCAGGATAGCCTTTATTCTTCTTTAATTATTTTTGTTGCTATATAAACCAGTAACAATTTGTTCAGTGGAAATAAGCTATAGAATCAGTAAGCAATTCTCTTGCACTGGGAGTGTTAGACTTATATATTTTTTAATTTCCTCTGGAAATACATTTCTTTCATCCTGCCTAACCCCCTTTCTTTTGAGTTTACATAGTAATTAGGCCAGTCACCTGGGAAGCTTAGAACTATTGGTGAACATAATTGCACAGAAATATCATGTATCAAAATTCACTGTGATCAAATGTATAAAAGAATTCAGTATACTTTATTTCAGGATTCACTTTACAGAACTTAAGTTTTATTAATTGAAAGTTTTAATACACATCCTTTTGTTTGTTTGGGGTTTTTTTTTTTTTTGAAACAGAGTCTCACTATGTCGCCCTTGGTAGAGTGCAGTGGCATCACAGCTCACAGCAACCTCCAACTCTTGGGCTTAAGCAGTTCTCTTGCCTCAGCCTCCCAAGTAGCTGAGACTACAGGCATCAGTGTTGGCAGCACTGTACAGACAACTCAGGAAGGTTTCATACCTTGGTATGTCAGTGTTTCACAGTTGTCTTCATGACATATGGCAGTGTCTTGCTGAGAGGTATTCATTATTGTCATTGTCTGTTTTTGTGTGCTGACGAGAGAATGTCAGAGCTTGAATTAGAGCAGTGAACAAACATTAAATTTCTTGTTAAAGTTGGCAAGAGTGGAAGTGAAATCAGGGACATGTTAGTCCAAGTTTATGGGGAAAACAGCACCATACAAATAGATTAAATGTTTTTCTGAGAAGAGAGAAATCATCACAGAAAAAGAGAGGTCAAGACAAGCAGTAACAAGTAGAACTGACAAAAACATTGCAAAAATTGGCTGAATTGAGAGTTAAAGTTTGCTAAGTCAAATGTCATTCTGTCTCAAAAAAATAAAATGGGCATAATGAATAAGACCTGAGGCTTGGCTCCTATTGCTTAGTGGTTAGGGCACCAGCCACATGTGCCATGGCTGGTGGGTTTGAACTTGGCCAGGGCCTGCTAAACAACAATGACAACAACAACAATAACAGCTGGACTTTGTGGCTGGCGCCTATAATCCCGGCTACTTGGGAGGCTGAGGCAAGGGAATCACTTAAGTCCAATAGTTTAAGGTTGCTGTGAGCTGTGACATCATGGCATTCTACAGACGGCTACGTAGTGAGACTCTTTCTCAAAAAAAAAAAAAGGGCAGCACCTATGGGTCATCGAGTAGGGTGCCGGCCCCATATACCGAAGGTGGCGGGTTCAAGCCTGGCCTCGGCCGAACTGCAAAACAGAAAAATAGCCAAGCATTGTGATGGGTGCCTGTAGTCCCAGCTACTTGGGAGGCTGAGGCAAGAGAATCACCTAAGCCGAAGAGCTGGAGGTTGCTGTGAGCTGTGTGATGCCATAGCACTCTACTGAGGGTGAAGAGTAAGACTGTCTCTACAAAAAAAAAAAAAATACTCATAGTATTGTTAAGATAAAATGAAATAGAATATGTATGTTACTTAGAGCAGTGTTTGGATATACAAAGTGCTTAATAAGTACAGTAGAATCACTTTAAGTTAACCACGCAAGGGACTGTAACAAACTGGTCAACATACAGTTGTGCTCGACATAAGGAACTAGGCCTGCTGTACTGCTAGGTACACGTGGTATACGTCTGCTGTGTAAAAATTAGGTCAACTTAGGGAGGTGTTCAACTATGAAGGTTCTGCTGCATTTGTGATTTTCTTTTTCTTCAGGTTTAGTTTACTATATTAAATCCAGACGAACAGAACATGAGCTTTTCTTCCAGGAAGAAGTCTGAATTTATAGCCTGTCTGACATTCACTTTTTTGGAGGGGTAGGGGGATGAGTGAGGATGCCTATTTAATGACAAGCTCCAAAAAAGGATTTCAAATACATCTCTTATCAAATAAGACTGACCTTATAAAGAAGGGACTTCAGTGAAGAAGGCACAGGGAAAAGAAGTTGAGGTTATGAGTATTAAAAGATTCCACACGCAAAAGCAGAGTGAAGATACAGGTAGAAATCCCAAGCAGCAAATCCTTGGATCAGTCATGGGTAATTTACATCAAAGCCTAAGTAATCTACTTGAGCCATGGTGTTGACCTGTAGAAGGAAATAGTGCCCTTTCCTGGGGATGGTCTATTTAAATCAAAGGGAATTATCTCATTAATTCCCTGGTGATCCTTGTAGAACCTTGCTAAAGGGGCACTTTTAGGGTTTAGTTTAATCCCACTTCTATTTTCTACAGTCATAGCTTGACTTTCACAGAAATCACTCACCTAAGATACTCAGATTTTATTCAAAACAGTAAACATGTGAGCATCTACTATAAGTTGTGTACTTTATTAGGGAAACAAAGATAAATAAGAGATACAATTTCTGCCCCTAAGTCCTTCCCACTCGTAGAAAACTGACATGTATACAACTAAAGAGAATTATGATAAGTGCTCTAATAGAGGATTGCAGGACTGTAAATAACGTAGTGATTTTACTATGGGAAATTATAAAGGCAATGTAGAGGTCAGTCAGAACTATGCAGCTAAGGTTAAGAATTTATGAGGTGGAAATTTCAGGGAAAGAAATTCCAACCAGTAGTACACATGAAGAGTCATGGAGGCATGTTCAGGGAAGATGGCACTATAGAGAAAAAGGCAATTTGATTAATAGTCTTATTTTTATGGTGGTTAGAACAAATAAGTTATAACTAGTTTGGAAAACAATTTTTCCTGAACCCTTCTTCATATTCAAATGGGAACATTTCAACATTATAACCTTCTTTTCAGGTCTAGATAAGGTCCCAAGTGAGCCATATGACCCAAAGGGTTTTTGAAAAAAAGCATTAAAAATTAGTACAGAGTTTTCCTTTTTTATTAGGATTAGACATGACAGTTATTTTCTGAGGGACTCCTGAATTCGTCCCTGTGGCGCCATTTGTCTTCCAGTGAAAGACTCCTCCTCGGTCAATTCCCATCATTGTTTTGAGTTAAAGTTTGCTAAGTCAAATGGAAAGATGAATATATGTGGCTCAGTGAGTAGTGAGCCAGACCCATATACTGAGGGTGACGGGTTCAAACCCGGCATTGTGGCAGGCACCTGTGGTCCCAGCTACTTGGGGAGGCTCAGGCAAGAGACTCACCTAAGCCCAAGAGCTGGAGGTTGCTGTGAGCTGTGATGCCACCGCACTCTACCAAGGGCAAGAAAGTGAAACTCTGTCTCTAAATATATCAACAGCAGTGAACACATATAGTTTCTACTGTGTACCAGGCACTCTTCTAGGCACTTTACATATGTTAATTTATTTCATCTGCACAATCTTATGAGATAGGTACTACTTTCTCCTCATTTTATAAATGAGGAAACTGAGGTACAGAGAGTTGCCATCCCAATACCCCAGCCCATTCTCAATGAATGATGGATGGATGTTTTCAAATAATGGAGAATACAGAGGAAAGACTCTCAAGAATTACTGCCTGGTTTGGTCACAAATGTCAGGGTATGTGGGCTGGGGTAGGGCAAATTTATGCTGACTCCTTGATTTAGCCATTAACCCTGCTCTACTCCTTTTAAAAGCCAAGATGTGAAATTGTTCATTTCAAAAAGCTACTTCTTATAGCCCTGAACGTTGAAGTTTTCTTTTAAGGGTCAGTTGTATATCAGAATCATATTACCTCATGACCGAAACTTGGGACTCAAAGATGATTCATGGAAAGGAAAATTTAAAAGTCAAAGGGTATTTAAATGAAAATCAACTGGAGTATGGTTTGATCTTACTTTGTTTTGTGTTTTGTAATTGTTTAAAAAATTAGAACTGGCTCGGCGCCTGTGGCTCAGTGGGCTAAGGCGCCAGCCACGTACACCTTCAAATCCAGCCCGGGCCCACCAAACAACAATGGTGGCCGCAACCAAAAAATGGCTGGGCGTTGTGGCGGGAGCCTGTGGTCCCAGCTACTTGGGAGGCGGAGGCAGGAGACTCGCTTGAGCCCAGGAATTGGAGGTTGCTGTGAGCAGTGATGCCACAGCACTCTATCCAGGGTGACAGCTTGAGGCTCTGTCTCAAAAAAAAAACAAAATTAGAACTATGGGTTGAGAATCTTACGAGTCTCTGTAGTCTTGAGAGGCAGCATTTATCGAATCTGTGGAAACAAACACCAAAAAGATGGAAAATTGATTATATAGTACTTGAAGATAAAAAGAACTATTTTGAACATGTAACCATTACTGTGAGAGCCTCATTGAATAACTAGCCTACCATGTCAACATTACCACCGTCCTACCTCCTCTGAAATCCTTTCCTAACCAGTCCAGCACACAGTGATCTCTTTCTCTAGAACCCATAAAGCTTGCTGACCCCTTTGACCTCAAAAAAACATTGAGGCAGTTGCTTAATTTGAAAGGCAGTCATAAGGGCTCTCCTCAGTGGGATCTGGGCAGGTGCTCAGGAGGAGAGCTAGAGTGCATGTGCTACTCAGTGAGCTAACTTTCCCAGTGACTCTCCTGTGGCATGAAATAGTATTTTGATATTTGCTATGTTTTAGCATTAAAGGATAAGTAGATTTGGGTGGGGAATAAGCACCTCAGCCTGAGCTTCCCAAAGAATTAAAAGTTGCAAAAATGACCTTGAATGAATAGCAAAAATCTTAACAGATATGACAGGGAAATTTCATAGTGCCCATGTTGAAAGGAAGTGAGAACTTTAAACAGAGATGATTTACTTGAGTCCAGATGAGGAAATTGATGGGAGAAATAAAGGAATTTGGGCAGTGCCTGTGGTTCAATGAGTAGGATGCCAGCCCCATATACCAAGGTGGTGGTTTCAAATGTGGCCTTGGCCAAACTGCAACAAAAAAACAGGTGTTGTGGCAGGCGCCTGTAGTCCCAGCTACTCGGGAGACTGAAGCAAGAGAATCACCTAAGCCCGAGAGTTGGAGGTTGATGCACAGCACTCTACCGAGGGTGACAAAGTGAAGCTCTGTCTCTAAAAAACAATTTAAAAAAAGGAATGTCTAAGGCTGTAGGTATATCAGTTTTATTCTTTCTTGTAAAATATTGAGACTTTCAATTTAGTAGGTATTTGCTGAACTTCTGCTGTATGCTGAATAATAATGATGGTAACGCACATGCAAAATCTTACTATTTGCTGGGCCTGTTTCCTCTGGTCAGTGAAGTGATCTTAGACCTAGACAGAGTCATTAATAGTGGAGGTGAAGATGGGTGTTTATCTTTTTTTGGTGCTAGACAATAAATGTATCATGGGTGGGAAAGCAGCTTCTCCTCTAGTGCTCCTTATACACTGGAAAGTATGAAGAGATAATCTATAAATGAAAAGCAAGTCTTAACTGGCTTCCTTTGTGCAACCTCTGAACCAGCTCTAAAGGTGGCCTCTGTTTCAGGCATCAGAAGTGGAGAGACAACTCTCCATGCAGGTCCATGCCCTCAGAGAAGACTTCCGTGAGAAAAACTCGTCAACCAACCAGCACATCATCAGACTGGAGAGCCTTCAGGCCGAGGTGAGCCTCCTGGCATAGCAGTGCTTTTCTTATCAGAGACATTACATGGGTCTTTTGGATAAGGAGTCTTTTGAATTACAAAACAAAAACCTGCTTTATAGAAAAGGGACTAAAATCTCTAAAGAAAGACATTTCTGTGAGAAACTAAATGGGGAATACTTAATCTGTTTCTCTGGGTGACCTGCTGTCTAAAGAACTAAAGATGCTCAGAGTTACTGCTGAGTGTTTTGAAATCGTTAGTGAACTGCATTTTACTGAATATGTTGATCTTTCCTCTAGAATCCTTCCCAGTCCCACCTAGAAGGTAGAGAAGGGCATCTTCCCTTTCTCCATTCCATTTAGGCCTAGTTCAGTCTATCTGAAATTGGTCTGTTATTCTCCTGTGTAGAATGGGAGAAGTAGAAGATCTTGCTTCTTGGATTTTTGTAAGGATTGGATGGGTTACTATATGAAAAGTGCCTTGTGTGGTACCTGGAATATATTAATGTTATTGAAAGTTTAAGAGAGGCCAGAACATGGCAGCCAAGGTTTAAATGGGCCAGGAAGGAAAGACAGTAGTAGCACTTGTGGAACACTCTTGTAAGAATCAAATTGCATGAGGTAAGGAGAGGACAAGGGTCTTATCACCAGCCCCAAACAGGCCTCCCCCTGGAAAGGCTTTCGCCTGATCTGTTCTTGAGGACTCCTTAACCAAGTATATGTACAGCAACCCTTCAGCTAAGTCACAGTTGGACAGACAGTCTAGGGCCAGACTGAAGGTGCACCCTCCACAATGATTAAGGAATGAGCCATCGTGGTCAGGCCAGAGAAACCCCAACAGGCTACTGTTTTGTAGATGATGTAAGGATATTTTTCCTGACGTCTGTCAATATCTTTTCTCTTTCCTGCCTCCTATTCCCTTCTTTCCTTCTTTCCCTTGGAATTCCTATTGGTATTGAGCAGCAGGTTCTCGAAGTAAGTAGAGTTTGTTCTGGTTGGGTTTGGCATGCCTGTCTGTGACTATTGTGTGCATGACTTGCCATTCAGCTGCCTCTCCCAGGCGCTGACTCCTCCAAGATGCCTGTCTTTCTCTTTCTCCCACCTATTCACTTTTTCTAGACCTTTATGAATGTGAACGTGGTCATTCCTAGGGATGTTTACTGCCTGATTTGGTCTCAAGTTTTAGGGTGGGGTGGGGCAGCCTCATGCTGGGCTCCTTGCTTCATCCATCAATACTTCTAAAAGCCAACCTATAAAAATTACTCATTTCAGATAAGTTACTTCTTGTAGCTCTGACTGACCCCTTATGTTTTTTTTAACATTTGGACAATTCATTTGTATATCAGAATCACATTACCTCATTATTTCACTGACTGAAACTTGGGAAACAGATGATTCATAGGAAGGAAAATTTAAAGGTCAGAGGGTGTTTAAATAAAAATCAACTGGAGTAAGAATTCTCCAATTCAGTGACGGAAATACTGGGCCCATTCACAAAATGGGCTTGCTCCTATTGGTCCCTTACCCAGGTGCACACCTGAGAGACAATATTTCTTTGTCTGGCCAGATACCTGATCTATGTGCACAAAGGCCATGTATTTCATTTGCCCAGGATGGTGTCCTATCTGATTGATTGGTGGCCAGAGAAGATCTGTGCCCTGAACAGAATTCTGGTGTGGAGAGTGAGAACAGCTAAAAACCAAAGAGAAAGATGGCTCTCAGAGGACTTGAAGCAAGTTAGACATTCATTTCAAAATCTCCCCTGGAAAAGTTCTGAGGTTGATCCCCAAAACTTACCCAAGTAAGAGCCCTAAGGAATTGTTATCCAAGGCAGACTAGAGAGCCTGGAAAACATGTTAATCATGTCAAGAAAATATTTATAAGCAAGAAGCTGATTGAGAAATCAATCCACGCTCAGCGCCTGTGGCTCAACGGGCTAAGGCGCTAGCCATGTACACCTGAGCTAGCGGGTTCGAATCCAGCCCCAGGGCCCGCCAAACAACAATGACGGCTGCAACCAAGAAATGGCCGGGCGTTGTGGCGGGCGCCTGTAGTCCCAGCTACTTGGGATGCGGAGGCAAGAGACTCGCTTGAGCCCAGGAATTAGAGGTTACTGTGAGCTGTGATGCCATGGCACTCTAGCTAGGGTGATAGCTTGAGGCTCTGTCTCAAAAAAAAAAGAGAAATCAATCCAGAGGGGAACTGATAAATAGAAGGACCTGCAAGGCTCCAGAAGTTCCCGCCACTGGGAAGACTTGAGAAGGCTTTTTGGAGCCCCTGAACAGGGCGGTGTTCTTTGGACAAAGCATCTCTGGCCTTGAGGAGACTGGTTCAGCTCCTCACCCTGCAAACCTTGCAGCCAGAGAAGGCTTGGCTTCGTTTCCTGTTTTCCAGTTTTCTCACTTAGACTTTCCTGAAAGAAACTTCATCTATCTTGAGACTGATTGGGTATTCAATGTACAGACATACCCACCTGTTTCATAAAAAGAGAAAATTTGCCTGTGTTTGCAAATTGTTTGCTCAGGTAAAAGTTTCTTTTAGTCAGTCAGTGTTCACTTGTGTCCTTGTCCTGCTCCTTCCCAGGACACAGGCTGATGTAGGCACTGCTTTTTCTGTGCCCTGATAGCCCTTCCATTCACTCAGGGCACCAGGTCTGAGCTGCGACCTCTAGTGCCAGAGGGGCTGGCAGAGGAGGAAGGGCAGAGGGGAGCCCTTCTGGGAGATTCTGAGAGTCTAGAAATATCGTGGCTCCAGGGGATTTCTCGGGTATTTTCTCCTGTCATGACTTAGAAGGAAATGAAATATGGCAGGTTAGGTTCTACCCCCAACCCCCGCAAATTATAGGTTGAGGTAAAACGGAGGGCAGGCAAGGTGGGGCCCTTTTCTGTCTTATCTCTGGAATTTCCAGAGCTCTGGCCTTTCTTTCCTCTGCTTGGCATCTCACATTCTAGCCTCCCCAAAGCTCAACTCCCACCCCTTCTCAGACAGGTTTCTAGAAAGGAGCAATTTTCTCTTCTGCTTAGGATTTCACAGCTGTCTCAGAGATGAACACAGAATACTAAGAGACAGGTGCCTTCCTGTTTTGGGACTAGTCCCTCCCTCCCACTTGTCAGCCTGGGTGTAACTCCACACCATCCCTGTGGCTCTCCACCCTTTCAGATCAAGATGCTGTCAGATCGGAAACGGGAGCTGGAACATCGTCTCAGTGCCACCTTAGAGGAAAATGACCTGCTGCAAGGGACCGTGGAAGAGTTGCAGGACCGGGTGCTGATCCTGGAAAGGCAGGGCCATGACAAAGACCTACAGGTACTGGGCCAGAGAAGCTGTCCTGCAGGATGAGGGCCAGATAAAAGGAGGAACTTAGCCACTTAGCCAGGAAGAAAAGGCTGGAAGGCCTGCATTACACTGGAGTCTGCGGGGAGTGGGTGGCACTGAGGTCTCAGGTGGGCTCTCTTGTAATTCCTCCGGGCATGCACTCACTTGGCCCTTCTGGCTCTGCCCAGAGAAAATACCTTACTACCCACAGGTCATCCCTCCAGTGTGTTCTAAGGCACTGGCCCGTGGAGCAGTTTCACAGAGTTCTTTCTGGGCTATTAACATGACTGTTTTTGTGGCCTCTTAGCATTTGTGAAGTCTGCTGGAAGATTTCAGAGGGAGCCTATAACTCGCTATACTTGGCTCTCAATCCTCTCGGCTGCTGCTTTCTTGAGTCAATGGATTTAGTTGGCTGGCACAAAGCAGAAACCAAGAAGCTGCCCATTGAACATAGCAAGACATATCCTGCTTCTGCCAGTTGCGAGAAAGACATAGGCTGACCCTCTTTGTGAGCCATTTTTTTTTTCTTTCTGAAGGAAATGGCTTCATGGCCACATTTGTCTTTGTTTGGGAACTGCCACCAGGTCCTAACTGAATCCCTAAGCTCAAGCTTGACAATAAACAACTCCTAAAACAAAAAGATAATCACAAAAGCCCCATCATTGCCACCATAGAAATAGAGTGCAACATCTGCTACCAAGATGCTTTGCTGGGCTGGCTTAGGAGCATCTGGGGCCAAAGACTAGGAGTACATTGCTTCCCTCTGGGCTTCCTGTGACCATGATAGGAGTGTGTTAGTTGGCAGCAGTGACATGTACTTGTGTGGAAATGGTTAGCCAGCACCAAGTGGATCCCTACCCAAAATCCAGGCTGCAGAAGGTCTCAGTGGGTTCATAGATAGGCTGTATGAAAGTCCTGGGGTGTGGGACAAAGAAACTGTGTTTTAGGCTAAGAGCACTTGTCGCTGACACAATCAACTAAGCTTACGTCTAAGTGATAAACCTCTTTGATGGGAAATTAGAAGCTTTTCTCATATGTTTTTATTTCCTTCAGCTGATAACTTTTCATGTAGTAAGGCCTCACTAAATGGTGAATAGGTTGGCTCAGCGCCTATAGCTCAGCAGGTAGGGCGCCAGCCACATACAGCAGGGAATGGTGGCTTCAAACCCGGCCACGGCCTGCCAAACAACAAAAAAAATAGCTGGGTGTTGTGGCAGGCACCTATAGTCCCAGCTACTTGGAAAGCTGAGGCAAGAGAATTGCTTAAGCCCAAGAGTTTGGGTTGCTGTGAGCTGTGATGCCACGGCACTCTGCCAACGGCGACATAGTGAGAGTCTATCTCCAAAAAAAAGCACCTGGAGTCCCAGCTACTTGGGAGGCTGAGTCAAGAGAATCACCTAAGCCCAAGAGCTGGAGGTAGCTGTGAGCTGTGACGTCACGGCACTCTACCAAGGGCGACAAAATCAGACTCTCTTAAAAAAAAAAAAGAAAGAAAAGAAAATGATGTTGGCTAAAGCTTCATCGCAGTTTTCAAAGTGGAAAGGAGTTTAGGAGTTTGTTCAGTTTTCAAGGTTGATAATAGCAACGAACATTTGTATGCTCCTTTACAGGGGATGGAATGCTTTCACATACATTATAAAGCTGAAGCTTAGGGAAAAAATTAACTATTTATCCAAAGTCATGTAGTAAGTCCTTGATAGAGTTGAGACCAGACCCTCCTGTCAGCTTTGCCTGTTGCTGGATGATAAATTCTTGGGTATCACTTGTTTCTAAAAGTCAAAGGTTTGGCCAGTGTTATTACCTCATCACATAACTGTCTTTAGGTTTGCTGAGGTAGAGTATGGAGAGGAGAAAGACAAGAAGTACAGAAAAATAGAAAAACAGCCCTTGCCCAAAAGAAACTTTCATTCTAGCATAAATTCACAATTGAAAAGTTCTTATTTCAAATCAAGAATTGGGGACCTGGGGATGAGGGGAAAGGTTGGGACTTGGTGGACTGTTGCCGCATGACCAGCACAGTGGCTGACTGATCCTCAGAAGCGAGAGCCCCAAGTCATGCCTTATGTACATGCTCGTCACCTGCATGTCCACTGTCTTCTGATGTGAAGGTGTCACTCATCTGAGGACCCACAGCAAGTTTGGCTATTCTTTCATTTGGAAAATCTATATTTATAGGCTAAATTCATATCTTTCCTAACTATTTGTATTTCTGTTCATGTGAAACTTCTCTTAGGTTGCAAATAATTACCATTGTCTTCCAGAAAGCCCCTTCTGGTGCTGAAATGGCCCGTACTAATACAGAAATAAAAATTCTTGCTGTTAGGGCGGCACCTGTGGCTCAGTGAGTAGGGTGCCGGCCCCATTTACCGAGGGTGGCGGGTTCAAACCTGGCCCTGGTCAAACTGCAACAAAAATAGCCGGGCGTTGTGGCGGGTGCCTGTAGTCCCAGCTACTCGAGAGACTGAGGCAAGAGAATCGCCTAAGTCCAGGAGTTGGAGGTTGCTGTGAGCTGTGATGCCACAGCACTCTACTGAGGGCGATAAAGTGAGACTCTGTCTCTACCAAAAAAAAATTTTTTTTTTGCTGTTAAAAACATACTTTTAAACCATTAATCAAATTTTTGACTCTGATTTTTTTTTCAGACCTGAGAACAGGGCTAAAAATTGTTGCGTATTTATTGAGTACCTGATGTATATCAAGTGTTTTGCTGAACTTTTCATACCCAGTAAAGGAAATTGATACATTTCCTCTGAGGGCCACCTAACTGCCCTGTTTCAAACCCAACTGTGTATTTTACAGATGTGTGCAGGGCCTTCTCTCAGCAAGTGAGCAGATTTCATCAGCAGAGCACAGGCCCCACTCACTGTGGGACAACCAGGAAGCAGGTGACCTGGAGTCCAGACCTTGCTCTGATGATGATCTTGTACCATTAGGCAAATCACTTAGTCTCACATAGTCTCAGTTCCCTTAGATGTGAAATGAAAAGAGCATCCCCACTTCTGCTCACATGAGTATTGTAAATTGAACTTAGTATATGATACAAAAATGAAGCATTTAGCCTCATCCTTATTTGTTACATTTAAGTATGCTTAGTTTCATCTTTCTAACATAAAAGATAGTATTTCTTATATTAGAGAGTTCTTACATTTAATAGACTCTTCCTTCTTTGGTTTGGCAACTGCATTGTCCATCTAGTTGGTTAATTGGTTATTGACCAGAGTTCAGACCTTTCTTGGTCTTTTGTTCTCTTGCTGTTATAATTAATTAAGTAACTTTGAGTGTGCATGAGTAATTGAACTAATGTTGTCCATTGTATAAGAACTTACATTTGTCTGTGCAGAACTTCTGCTGAGATGTGTATGGAGTTGTCTAGAAAATAATTGTGAAGCATTTTATTAATTTAATATACTGTGTATAATTGTACCAAATGCTTCTAAGGAATGTCTTTTTTGAAACCCTGATCTTTTTCTTTCTGAATTTTCTTAAAATTAGACTTAGAAGAGTTCCCACCAGGCCCACAGGCAGGTATTGCTGAACCATGGGAACCATGCAGAGCAGGGTTGCCATTTCCTTTTTTATTCTCTGAGTAGCCAGACTCCAAACCCTTCCTAGTTAGGGCTATTCAGATCACTGGTACCATTAGCCAACTATTTTCTAGTACTAAATGGTGAAGGTGAGGCTCCCAGGGCACCTGAAGGATTAGCTAAAGCTCTGTAAGGCAGCTTGCTCCCTTCATGAGAACTGTAGAGCTCTGAGTTGCTGCCATCCACCACCCCATAGTATGCATCTCTGTAGAAGCCACAAGCTGACTTGGCCAAGAGTCTGAAAAAGACCATTGTCAATTCTCTTTTTAGTGTAAAGAAGGGACTCCAGAAATGCTACTTTATAGAAGAATAAATTAGTTAAATTTAAACCCCAGGAAGTTCTTCCCCTACCCACCTGCCAGAAATCTTTTAAAGGGGGTCGGGGGAGGAGAGCACAGTCCACAAACATGAAGAATAGGAAATGCTGCTCCTGTGCATGTGGCATGTGGCCATATGCCTAGCGGTTAGCAGACCAAGGCAATTCTACAATTAGAGTCTTCTGTGTTACAAGCAAATTAGCGATGAGGTGCACAGATAAGAGACTAGCATCTATCAGTCATGCTTGGGTTATCCTCTTATATCTGGCAGTAGTAACTTCTGTAGAGAGTGGTGTACTGTTGTGCACTCCACAGGAAAAGGACCTCAAGAGAATGCAGACAGGGTGAAATAGAGAAGGAGCCCTGCCCACAAGTTGCGATTCTTCATTGCTCTCTTCCTGTCCACCCTCCTCTGAGCCTCAGTTTTATGCTGAAATGGTTGGACTCACTGATGTCTGTGGCCCTGCCAGCTGTAAAAATGTAGGCTTATGTGAAAATCTCTGAGATCACTAAAAATCAAGAGAAAGAGTCTATAGAAGAAGTCTAAAGAGTATATAATATATACTAATAAAACATTTGGCTTCCAGAGTAAAGATTGTTTAAGAAACTGTTCAAAGGAATGTCTCTACTTAGCTCTTTCCAGTCTTCTGAAAGGAGTGAGAAAGAACAAACCATTTAACATATGGGATAAAGGACTTAGATTGTTAGACAAGGCAAAAAATATGTACATTTCTGCCCATGAGAGTTGTAACTTGAACTGTGGGACTTCCTATTCAGAGATCTTTAAGATAGGGTAATATCTCATCTGTCTGAGATAAATAAGGTGAGAGGAGAGTAGAAAGAACCCTGGACTTGGGAATCATGAATCCAGTTCTGCTTCACAAGGATTTGGGGAAAGTCATTTTCACTGGGTCTACTACCTGATGTGAGACATGAGGAGATAGCCATAAGGCCTTAGCTTTAAATTGTTAGCTCTTTTCCAAGTTCCCCCTTTTCCCCTTATTTAATATACATATAGTAAGAATACAAATCTTAAGTGGATAGCCAGTGAATTTTTACAAATGTCCACATCTGTAACCACCATCCAGGTCAAGACATAGGCTATTATCAGCACCCTATACCACATCCTCAAAAGCAAACCTCAGGCTGGGTGCGGTGGCTCTCACCTGTAATCCTCACACTTTGGGAGGCAAATGGATTGCCTAAGCTCATGGTTGAGAGACCAGCCTGAATCAGAGGGAGACCCGTTCTCTAAAAATAGCTGGGCGTTGTGGTGGGCACCTATAGTTCCAGCTGCTTGGGAGGCTGAGGCAAGAGAATTGCTTCAGCCCAAGAGTTTGAGTTTGCTACAAGCTGTGACATCACAGCACTCTACCCAGGGCGACAAAGCGAGACTCTGTCTCAAAAAAAAAAAAAAAAGCAAACCTCTATTTCAACTTTCATCTCTTCTATCTCAGTGAGGTTTGGGAATGTCTTAAAAGTAGAAGCATACATTATATGCTTTTTAGGTCTGTCTTTTGCCAATATTGTGTCTGTGAAATTCATCCATGCTGTGGCATGTAGTAGCAGTATATTCTTTTTCATTGTTTGTGTATTCCAACATGTGAATATACCAGTTTATTTATCTGTTCTAATTTGATTGCTGTTTGGATTGTTTCACATTTTTGGCTATTATTAACACCCTATGTAAGTCTTTTGTGCACATTTTGTTTTTGTTGAATCTACACCTAAGAGTGAAATTGCTGGATTATAGGATAAGTATCTATTTAACTTAAATAACAAACAGTTTTCCAAAGCATTGATATAGTTCCACTTCTGCCAGCAGTAGGAGTTGTAGTTGTCCCACATCCTTTTCAACACTTGATATTATTATTATTATTATTATTGTTATTGAGACAGAATCTCATTATGTCACCCTCAGTAAAGTGCTGTGGCGTCACAGCTCACAGCAACCTCCAACTCTTGGGCTTAAGTGATTCTCTTGCCCTAGCCTCCCAAGCAGCTGGGACCACAGGTGCCCTCCACACGCCTGGCTATTTTTTGTTGCAGTTGTCATTGTTGGTTAGCTGGCCCAGGCCATGTTCTAACCAGCCAACTTCGGTCTATGTGGCTAGTGCTGTAACCACTGTGCTATGGGCGCCGAGTTGATATCATTATTATTGTAGTTATTTATTTACGTTAGCCATCATGATGAGAGTCTAATTGTATCACTTTGTATGCCTGTGTAAGTTTTTATTATGGAGAGTTTCAAATAGACCCAACACTGAAATAGGATGACAAAGCCCCATGTGTCCCATTGTTCAGCTCTAAAACCACTAATCTTGTCCATCTTCATATTATCCATTTCTTCTTCTCTCATGTTATTTTGAGATTTCTTTTTTTTTTTTTTTTTGAGACAGAGTCTAATTCTTATCACCCTGGGTAGAGTGCTATGGCATCATAGATCACAGTAATCTCAAACTCTTAGGCTCAAGAGAGCCTCTTGTTTCAGCCTCCCAAGTATCTGGGACTACAGGCACTTGTCATAATACCTGGCAAATTTTTTCTTTTCTTTCTTTTTTTTTTTTTTTAAATAGAGATGAGATTTTGCTCTTATTCAGGCTGGTCTCAGGTGATTCACCTGGCTCAGCCTCCCAGAGTGCTAAGATTACAGGTGTGAGCCACCACAACTGGTTCAAATCTGAGAATTTTAATAAGTTTACCTATAACTAAAAAGCACTACCTCTAAAATATAAGAACCTTAAAAAAATAGAACCATGGAATTACTTTTTTTATTAACATCCCACTCTGTCACCAGGCCAAAGTACAGTGGCTCACAGCAACCTCCAACTCATAGGTTCAAGTGATCCTCCTGTCTCAGCCTCTTTAGGAGCTAGGACTATAGGTATGAGCCATTGCACCCAGCCAGACAGTGTTATTATAACAGAAAAATTTAGCAATCTTAATATCACTAAACATCCAATGCGTGTTCAAATTTTTGTCTTTTTTTTTTTTTTTTTTTTTTTTAGAAAGAGCCTCAAGCTGTCACCCTGGATAGAGTGCTGTGGCATTGCAGCTCACAGCAACCTCCAATTCCTGGGCTCAAGCGAGTCTCCTGCCTCTGCCTCCCAAGTAGCTGGGACTACAGGCGCCCGCCACAACACCCGGCCATTTTTTGGTTGCAGCCGTCATTGTTGTTTGGCGGGCCCGGGGGCTGGATTTGAACCCGCCAGCTCAGGTGTACGTGGCCGGCGCCTTAGCTCGTTGAGCCACAGGCGCCGAGC
>CAUYON010077891.1:0-12789 GCA_963573935.1 Arctocebus calabarensis | reverse complement strand
GAAAATGGCCGGGTGTTGTGGCGGGCGCCCGTAGTCCCAGCTACTTGGGAGGCAGAGGCAAGAGACTCGCTTGAGCCCAGGAATTTGAGGTTGCTGTGAGCTGTGATGCCACTGCACTCTACCCAGGGTGACAGCTTGAGGCTCTGTCTCAAAAAAAAAAAAAAAAAAAGAAAGAAAATTATAAAATAACACAAAGGATAGAGAGTGATGTGGTGGGAGAGAGTGGGTGGGTAGAAGCTCTAGGCAGGTCAGAGAAGTTTTCTGAGGAGGTGGCATTTCAGGTTGAACTGAAACTTGAGTGGCGAGGAGGAGCAGGCATGGGTAGGCATTCCAGGTGGTGGAGGAGACTCAGGTGGCCTGAGCTGGGTATAGCATGGGGGTGGAAAGAAGGCCAGTGTGGTGAGGGCATTGAGGAGCAGGAAAGGAGATTGATGAGGCTGGGTCCTTGCGGGCTAGATGGGCAGTCAGGCAGTCATTCTCATTGCATTGTCATCTTCAGGAGGCTGATGGCAGGAAGGTAGCCTGGTGGGCAGATGGGATGGTGGTAGTGGAGGTGGTTAGAGGTGGATGCATTTAGGGTAGTTTTTGGAATTTCTGATGAATTGGACATGGGAGATGAAAGGAAAAGGAAATCAGCAATGACTCTGAAGTTTTTGTCCCAAGCAGCTGAAGGCTGTTACTGACCTGAGGGCACCTAGGGAAGACCAGTCAGCTATGGGACTGATGTGTGATGTGTGGTCAGAACCTCACAGTGCACAGAACTCAGCTGCCTGAGGCTGCCCTGACAGCCAGACCTGTGGAGGGCTGCTTCCCTCAGAGATGCTGTCCTTGAGGTAGGGACCACAGTTGTCCACATTACCTTGCCCTCTCCAGGCACCCTGGGTTCTTTCTGTCTGGCTGCTCCATCTTGTCACCGGGCCTCTTAAGGGTCATTGGGAAGGGAGGCTTTGTAGTTTTTGAGCTTGTGTTCTGAGTGATGTGAAGCATATACCACCATATGCCCTGAGTATTGTTTACTCAGATGGGTCTGCTGGTGGCAAAGGAATACTGCATGGGCTTGAATTCCCTTAAGCCTCACATTCTTTTTTTTTGAAACAGAGTCTCACTTTGTCACCTCCTGATAGAATGCCATGTCGTCATAGCTCACAGTAACCTCAGACTCTTGGGCGAAGTGATCCTCTTGCCTCAGCCTCCCAAGTAACTGGGATTACAGGAACCTGCCACAAGGCCCAGCTATTTTTAGAGACAAGGTCTTACTCTAGCTCAGGCTGGTCTCCAACCTGTGAGCTCAGGCAATCCACCCATTTCAGCCTCCCAGAGTGCTAGGATTACAGGCGTGAGCCACCACAAGCCTCACTTTCTTGGAATTTGACTGCAAAAAATTTTCTAGAGGGAGGCAGTGGAGAAGAGGTGATTTTAGTAGTTCCAGAATGAGGTCCAAGATCTGGAGAAATAAATAATTCCAGAAACAGGAGTCTGTGTGCCCTTTGCATCTTAGATGTGAGCTTGAAGAAGCTCAATTGGGTGACAATGAAGAGGAAGCAAAGGCTCCTGAAGATAGGGCAGAGGTTGGGGAATTTTTGCTGCATTGTGGATAGGAGCCATGGGGACTTTGGTAGCATAGCTTCACTGGTGAGGGACATTCTGAGCAGGAGACTCAGCTTTGGAAGTTACCTACCTTTCCTTCCAGGTTTGTGTGCAGGGAGATGGAGGGCAGCTGCTTTTGTTCTGCCGTCATGAGCCAAATTCAGTCACCAAAATGAAAAACAGCTGCTGCTTTTGTGTGTGTGTGTGTGTGTGTGTGTGTGTGTGGAGATGCAGTCTCACTTTATCGCCCTTGGAAGAGTGCCGTGGCATCACACAGCTCACAGCAATCTCCAACTCCTGGGCTTAGGCGATTCTCTTGCCTCAGCCTCCCGAGTAGCTGGGACCACAGGCGCCCACCACAATGCCTGGCTATTTTTCTGTTTTGCAGTTTGGCTGAGGCCGGGTTTGAACCTTCCATCTTCAGTATATGGGGCCTGTTATAGGCACCGCCCGAAAAATAGCTTCTTACGTAGGAAGTAGGAAAATTATCCAGGTTCTAATATATTCACCCAGGATTCTAGCTTTTTTTTTTTTTTTTTTTTGAGACAGAGCCTCAAGCTGTCACCCTGCAGAGAGTGCCATGGCATCACAGCTCACAGCAACCTCCAATTCCTGGGCTCAAGCGAGTCTCCTGCCTCCACCTCACAAGTAGCTGGGACTACAGGCACCCGCCACAACGCCTGGCCATTTTTTGGTTGCAGCTGCCATTGTTGTTTGGCGGGCCGGGCTGGATTCGAACCCGCCAGCTCAGGTGTACGTGGCTGGCGCCTTAACCCGTTGAGCCACAGGCGCTGAGCCAGGATTCTAGCTTTTTAAAGAAACTCTTCATATACTCAATGTGTGGTAACTAGCCTTCTTGTAGATGGCCTGC
The DNA here is from genome assembly GCA_963573935.1 of Arctocebus calabarensis. Taxonomy (NCBI): domain Eukaryota; kingdom Metazoa; phylum Chordata; class Mammalia; order Primates; family Lorisidae; genus Arctocebus; species Arctocebus calabarensis. Next base: position 10,331 of record CAUYON010077891.1, on the reverse strand, counting down.
CTTATTTTAAGATTGGCAGTTGGAACCAGCCTAGATAGCTTGATACTAAGCTTTTTAGAGAAAGTTAAATTTATTTTTTATTTTTATTTTTATTTTTTTTTTGAGACAGAGCCTCAAGCTGTCACCCTGGATAGCGTACCGTGGCATCACAGCTCACAGCAACCTCCAATTCCTGGGCTCAAGCGAGTCTCTTGCCTCGGCCTCCCAAGTAGCTGGGACTACAGGTGTCAGTCACAACACCCGGCCATTTTTTGGTTGTAGCCGTCATTGTTGTTTGGCGGGCCCGGGCTGGATTTGAACCCGCCAGCTCAGGTGTACGTGGCTAGTGCCTTAGCCCGTTGAGCCACAGGCGCTGAGCCTAGAGAAAGTTAAATTATAATTCTTGTTTGTTTAGATTAAGAGAGTCTTGCTCTGTCATCTGGATGAGAGTGCAGTGGTGTCATCATAGCTTATTGCAGCCTCCAGCTCTTGGGTTCCAGTTATCTTCTTGCCTCAGCCTCCTGAGTAGTTTGCACACCACCACACCTAATTTTAAAAATTTCTTGTAGAAATGGGATCTCACTGTGTTGTCCAGGCTGGTCTCAAACTCCTGGTCTCATTTGATCTTCCTGCCTGACATTGTAAAGTACTGAGTCACTGCTTACTCCCCCCCCCCCGCCCCCTCCTACCCTCCACCCCCCCCCCCGGCCCTCCTGCCCCTTTTGTTTTTGGAGACAAGAGACTCACTTTGTTGCTCTTGGTAGACTACCATGGCATCATAGGTTACAGCAACCTCAAACTCTTGGGTTCAAGCCATTCTCTTGCCTCAGCCTCCCAAATAGTTGGAACACAGGCACCCACCACAACTCCTGGCTATTTTTAGAGATGAGGTCTTGCTTTGGCTCAGGCAGTCTACCCACTTTAGCCTTCCAGAGTGCTAGGATTACAGGCATGAGCCACTGTACCTGCCCTCCCTAGCCAGCGTTTTTTTTTTGTTGTTGTTTGTTTGTTTTTTTGAGACAGAGTATCACTCTGTCACTCTGAGTAGAGTACCATGGCATCATCATAGCTGACTGCAGCCTCCAACTCTTAGGCTTAAGCAATCCTCTTCTTTCAGCCTCTGGACTAGCTGGGACTAGAGGCACTTGCTACTAGGCCTGGCTAGTTTTTCTCTTTTTAGAAGAGATAGTCTTTCAGTCCACCTGCCTCAGCCTCCCAAAGTGCTAGGATTACAGGTATGAGTCACCATGCCCAGCCAGCTGGTTTTATTTATTAAAATGAAACACTTTGAATGAATTCTTCTTTTTTTTTTTTTTTTTGTAGAGACAGAGTAGAGTCTCAGTATCACCCTCAGTAGAGTGCTGTGGCATCACAGCTCACAGCCACCTCCAACTCCTGGGCTTAGGTGATTCTTTTGCCTCAACCTCCTGAGTAGCTGGGACTACAGGCGCCCGCCACAATGCCTGGTTATTTTTCTGTTTTGCAGTTCGACTGAGGCCAGGTTTGAACCCACCACCTTCGGTATATGGGGCCAGCACCCTACTCGATGAGCCACAGGCACTGCCCCTGAATGAATTCTTCAAACAGTATATACTGGGTGCTCGGTGGCTCATTCCTGTAAGCCTAGCATTCTAGAAGGCCGAGGTGGGTGGATTGCTTGAGCTCATGAGTTAGAGACCAGCCTGAGCGAAAAACAAGACCCCATCTCTATTTAAAATAGAAAAATGGAGGCAAGGGGATCGCTTGAGACAAGGAGTTGGAGGTTGCTGTGAGCTATGATGTCACTGGACTCAATTCAGGGTGACAGCTTGAGACTCTGTCTCAAAAACGATAATAGTGTATGCTTATGTATCAGCTTGCTGTTTTAAATAGCTGTTTTCTAGTTGAGTAATAGGGTCTTTTAAATTGCCTCCTTTGTTCTTTAAATTATCAAGTAGATCTTTCTTTGCCTTGAAGCAGGACTCTCTTACCCAGTTGTTGCCAGACAGGGTTTCCCCCCGCCCCCCCACCAATTTTATTGAGTTGTAATTGACATACCATAAAATACCATAAGTTGTAAGTGTACAGTTCAGTCATCTTCCTGGGTGTCCTTTCACATTTAATCATGGTTCCCACCACAGCCCTAGACAACCACTAATCTGCTTTCTGTCTCTATAGATTTGTCTTTTCTGGACATTTCATATACATGGAATCTTATACTACATGCCTTTTTTGGTGTTTGGCTTCTTTGACTTGGCATCATGTTTCAAAGTTCGTCCATTTGGTAGCATGTATTAGGTATTTTGTTCCTGTATGTATTGCTGAATGTGTTCCGTTTTTTGGGTATACCACATTTCATTTATCCATTCCATATCCATTGACAGACTTTTTTTTTTCTTTTTTGAGACAGAGTCTCACTATATTGCCCTCAGTAGCATGAACCACCATGCCTGGCCTTGTCTGTCTTCTTTTTTTTTTTGTAGAGATAGAGTCTTACTTTATCACCCTCGGTAGAGCTCGGTAGAGTGCCGTGGTGTCACACAGCTCACAGCAACCTCCAGCTCCTGGGCTTAGGCGATTCTCTTGCCTCAGCCTCCCGAGCAGCTGGGACTACAGGCGCCTGCCACAACGCCCAGCTATTTTTCTGTGTTGCATTTCGGACGAGGCTGGGTTTGAACCCGCCACCTTAAGTATATGGGGCTGGCGCCCTACTCGATGAGCCACAGGCGCCATCCCCCCTTTTTAAAAGTTTTTATTTTGAGATATTTATATATTTTCTCCCCCACCCCCGCAGTTGTTTTTTTTTTTTTTTTTTTTTTTTGCCAAGGCTGGGTTTGAACCTGCCATCTCCAGCATATGGGGCCGGCGCCCTACTCCTTTGAGCCACAGGAGCCGCCTTATCTATCTTCTTTAGAGGAGGTTCTATTCATCTCACTTGCCCATTCATGTAAGGGATTGTTGCTCTTTTTTTGTTGCTTAATTTGAGTTCTCTGTAGATTTAGTTATGAAATGCTTTAGAATAGTGACTGTCAAATTCTCTGCTCTTAGGATCCCTTTCTTTTAAATATTGAGACCTCGAAGAGCTTTGGTTTATATGGATTATGGCTGTTGATGTTTACTATATTAGAAATCACAACTGAGAAAAATTAAAAATATTTTTGAAAGCATTAAAAAATAATAAGCCCATTACATGTTAAAAGTAGCAATTTTTGTTGTTGTAGAGACAGAGTCTCACTTTATCCTCCTCGGTAGAGTGCCATGGTGTCACACAGCTTACAGCACCCACCAACTCCTGGGCTTAGGTGATTCTCTTGCCTCAGCCTCCCGAGCAGCTGGGACTACAGGTGCCCGCCACAACGTCTGGGTATTTTTTTGTTACAGTCTGGCTGGGGCTGGATTTGAACCTGCCACCCTGGGTATACGGGGCCAGCACCCTACCCACTGAGCCACAGGCACAGCCTACATTTTTTTTTTTTTTTTTGAGACAGTCTCACTCATTCCCTAGGCTAGAGTGCTGTGACATCATATTTCACAGTAACCTCAAACTCTTGAGCTTGAAGGATCCTCTTGCCTCAGCCTTCTGAGTAACTGGGACTACTGGCATGGGCCACCATGCCCAGCTAGTTTTTCTATTTTTTAGTAGAGTCAGGGTCTCTCTCTTGCTCAGGCTGTTCTCAAACTTGTGAGCTCAAGCAGTCCATCTGCTTCAGCCTCCCAGAGTGCTAAGATCATAGGCATGAGCCACCACACTTGGTCTCAAGTGATCCTCTTGCCTCAATCTCCTGAGTAACTGGGACTACACTTGCCATTATGTCTGATTAGTTTTTCTACTTTTAGCAGAGATGGGGTCTTGCCCTGTTCAGCCTGGTCTCAAACTCCTGGGTTCAAACTATCTACCTGTCTCGGCTTCCCAGAGTGCTAGGAGTATAGGCATGAGCCACTATACCTGGCCAGCATATTTTTGTAGAAAATGACTATTTTCTGGCTCGGCGCCTGTGGCTCAACGGGCTAAGGCGCCAGCCACGTACACCTGAGCTGGCAGGTTCGAATCCAGCCTGGGCCCGCCAAACAACAAAGATGGCTGCAACCAAAAAATGGCCAGGCGTTGTGGCGGGCACCTGTAGTCTCAGCTACTTGGGAGGCAGAGGCAGGAGACTCGCTTGAGCCCAGGAATTGGAGGTTGCTGTGAGCTGTGATGCCATAGCACTCTACCCAGGGTGACAGCTAGAGGCTCTGTCTCAAAAAAAAAAAAAAAAAAAGAAAAGAAAAAAGAAAATTACTATTTTCTGAAAAGAATTGAGAAGAATTGATGTTGTTTTATGCATTTGCAAATATCCTTAATGTTTGGCTAATGTTTGCTTAGAAAGTGGCTATATGCTCAGATCTGCTTTTGTATTCATCCTTTGTGATATGTCATGTCTGGAAAGTTTTGCCATACATTCTTAAGAGAACAGAAGTGAAAAATGCAAATAACCTCTAAGTATTATTTTCAAAATAGCTTTGGTATCATGGACCTGCAAAAGGGTCTCAGGGATCTTTGACAACTACACTTTGAGAACCACTGCTTAAAAAAAAATAAGATGGCTCAGTGAGTAGGGTGCTGGCCCCATATACCCAGGGTGGTGAGTTCAAGCCTGGCCCTGGCCAAACTGCAACAACAACAAAATAAAAAAAAAAAAAAAAAGATGAAGAGATAGATTAGTGATAAAGAGATAACATGAACCCCCCAAGATGGTCTCAGGGACCTTTGACAACCATACTTTGAGAATCACAGCTTCAAAAAAGATAAGATGGGGCTGGACGTGGTGTCTCATGCCTGTAATCTTAGCTGTCTGGGAGGCTGAGGCAGGTGCATTGCCCAGGCTCACAAGTTTGAGATGAGCCTGAGCCAGACCAAGACCTCATCTCTAAAAATAGCCTGGCATGGTGGCAGGCGCCTTAGTCCCAGCTACTTGGGAGGCCGAGGGCAAGAGAATCGCTTAAGCCCTAGAGTTTGAGATTGCTGTGAGCTGTGATGCTATGGCACTATACTGAGTGTGACAAAGTGAGACTGTCTCAAAAAAAAAAAAAAAAAAGTTAGATTCATGGATGGAGACATGGATTAGTGATAAAATAAATATGTTAAGATGTTAATTGGAGAATCTAGATGGTAGGTTCCTGAGTGTTCACTGTGTAATTCTCTTAACTTTCCTGTATGCTTCAAAATATTCATAATAAAATGTTAGAAAAAAAAGAGAAAAATTGCATTTATTTAAGGAATGACCATATTGGTTTTATTATGAGTGAGCAAATATTTTTTAAAATATTGAAAACATTGCTAGGTGCAGTGGCTCGTGCCTATAATCCTAGCACTCTGGGAGGCTGAGGTTGGTGGATTGCCTGAGCTCACAGGTTTGAGACCAGCCTGAGCCAGTGAGATACCCCGCCTCTAAAAGTAGCCAGGCATTGTGGTGAGAAGTTCCAGCTACTTAGGAGGCTGAGACAAGAGGATCACTTGAGCACAAGAGTTTGAGGTTGCTGTGAGCTAGACACCATGGCACTTTATTAAGAGCGACAAACTGAAACTCTGTCTCCAAAAAGAAATACTGAAAACACAGCCAGGCACAGTGGCTTAGGCCTATAATCCCAGCACTCTGGGAGGTGGAGGCAGGGGGATCACTTGAGCTCAGGAGTTCAAGACCAGCTTGAGCAAGAAGGAAACTACTAAAAATAAAAAATCTGTACTAAAAATAAAATTAGCCAGGCTTTGTGGCAGGTGCCTGTGGTCCCAGCTATTCAGGAGGCTGAGGCAGGAGGATGGATTGAACCCAGGAATTTTAGATTGTTGAGAGGTAGGCTCTCACCAAGGCACTCTAACCTAGACAACAGAGTGAAAATCTATGTCACACCCCCTCCCCCCAAAACAAAACAACTTTGGGATGAAATGTTACGGGCTACAACATGGGTGAACCTTGAAAACATCTTTTTGGGTGAAAGAAGCCAGACCCAAAGGACCACATGTTGTGATCGCATTTGTATGAGATGTCCAGGGTAGGCAAACTCATAGAAACAGAAAGTAGAGTAGGAATTGCCAGAGCTGGGGGTGGGGAGAATAGATAGTCACTGCTAATGGGTATGGGGTTTTTTTGAGAGGGTGATGAAAATGTTCTAAAATTAGAGAGTGGTGATGGTTACACAACTCTGTGAATACACTAAAAACCACCGAACTCAAAGGGTGGATTTTATGGTAGGTAAATTATGACTTAGTAAGCTGGGTTTTTAAGAAAAAATGTTGAAAATTTTCAGATTTTCAACATTATCTTTAGGAAATCTGACTTGGGAAGTAAGGTAACAGATGATCAGTGTCTGGAAAAATCTGTTTCGGTATCTCTACTGTCTACAGTAAATGGAGGAATGTTTGGGAAAGTGACCTTCCTTTGGGGTCTCCATGTTGCATCCATCAGTGCTTGTCAAATCTCCCTCTGTAAAATTGTCCTGTTGAGACCTTTTTTCTCTTGACATTCTTTATTTGGGTCAGGCATCACAAACTTAAATGTTCGCAAGAGCCAGGAAATAAAATAGGCCATCAGTAAGGCCAAGAGATCTTTTTTATCTTTTATTTTCTTCCTTTCGATAAGATTATGGTTATAGAGAAATATTTCTTTATTTTGAAAATTGTGCAGGCATAAACTGCAGTTGACTTGGGCTCAGTAACAGAAAGGCAATAGGGAGTGGTGAGCACTGTGGTGACTTACACAGTGTTTATCTGAGAGGGGGCCATCACTCAACTCCAGCTAACTCTTGCTATTTGGGAATGTCAGCCTGGTGTTACGAGATCTGGCATATTTGAAAGATTGGAAGAAATATGGATTTTTATGTGAACTCTACTTTTAAATTTTGGTTTAGTTTGGGTATAATTTCAGGTCTGAGTTCAGGTATTAGGTGTTCTGAGGAAAGGAATTTAATCTAGGCTGAATCTAGTTTATAAATGAGTTTATAAACTAGATTTATAGTGGTGGTATGCTCTTTACCACAGGTCAGCTCTGGCAGAGGATAATTTTTTTTCTTTTTTTTTGAGACAGAGCCTCAAGCTGTCACTCTGGATAGAGTGCCATGGCATCACAGCTCACAGCAACCTCCAATTCCTGGGCTCAAGTGAGTCTCCTGCCTCTGCCTCCCAAGTAGCTGGGACCACAGGCGACCACCACAACCTGCCCATTTTTTTTTTTGGTTGCCGCTGTCATTGTTGTTTGGCGGGCCAGGGCTGGATTCGAACCCACTAGCTCAGGTGTACGTGGCTGGCGTCCTAGCCCGTTGAGCCACAGGCGCCAAGCCAGAAGGATAATTTTTTTAGGTGTTCTTACTGCTATGTCGGCCATCTTGCCCCTGCTCTGTTTAAAGTGACAGCATAATCCTCTGAATACCAAATGTAAGACTGTCTGCCTGGTAAACCTCAGAAGTATGCATGCTCCTAGGGGACAGTTACTCTGAATTATGAGGCACTAGGGCAATGATTTTATAAATATTATTGTCCCACGAATGGAGAGTTTATTCTCCATTTTGTGAAATTCTTGGATTATAGGTAATCTTAGTCTTACATTTCTTTTCAAACTATTACCCCTTATCTTCATCATACTTGACTAGGGAAGGGCTGTTTTCTTAGGGTGATTCTGGGGTAGATGAAAGGGGGGATAGTTTGACTTACCCCAAAACTCTTGTTGAAAGTTTTTAACCTGTGTTTTACATGATGTTACCTATCTTTGACTTTGCTTTCCCAGTATGTGTGCATGTACACATCTATGTGTATGTATTTGGGGTGACTAAGAAAGCAGTGGGTTTGCCACGTTAGAACCCTCTCCCCACTGTACTCATTCTCACATGCAAAAGTACTGTTTGTGTGTACACCTTGCATATGTTACTAGGATTTCTAGTTCATTCGTTTGTTCTTTCTCTTTCCTTCCCTTCCTTCTTCTTTTCTTCCCTCTCTTTCTTCCCTTCCCTTTTCCTATCTGATTTATAAAGGTGTTGGCAGATAGCTTTATGGTTCTTAAATGGTATAACGTCTGCTTCTAAGCCAGATTAAAATAGAATTTGTATTTATCAGAGATGCAATGTTCCCCTTGCTGAGATATATTAACTGAAAAGTTGGAGAATTCTTTTCTAAGCATAGGACCTTACTTTTTGGAATTTGCTGCATTTTCCAGGCCTTTTTTTTTTTTTTTTTTGGTAGTTTTTGGCTGGGGCTGGGTTTGAACCTGCCACCTCCAGCATATGGGGCCGGTGCCCTACTCCTTTGAGCCACAGGCGCCACCCCATTTTCTAGGCCTTTTTACAGATCTTACTTATCATTATTTACATAGTTTCTCTGTTTTTAGTTTTTTTTATATTTTAAAATTAAAATTAACCATTTCCTTTTAAACTGAGTTTTGTGTGCGCGCCCGTGTGTATTTATTTATTTAGAAACAGATTCTCGGCTCTGCGCCTGTGGCTCAAGTGGCTAAGGCGTCAGACACATACACCTGAGCTGGTGGGTTTGAATCCAGCCTGGGCCCGCCAAACAATAATGATGGCTGCAACCAAAAAATGGTCGGGTGTTGTGGCGGGCGCCTGTAGTCCCAGCTACTTGGGAGGTGGAGGCAGGAGACTCACTTGAGCTCAGGAATTGGAGGTTGCTGTGAGCTGTGATGCCACAGCACTCTGCCCAGGGTAATAGCTTGAGGCTCTGTCTCAAAAAGAAAAAAAAACAATAGATTCTCATTCTGTCATCCTGGTAGAATGCAGTAGTGTGATCATAGCTCATAGTAACCTCAAGCTTTTGGGCTCCAGCGATCCTCCTGCTTCAGCCTCCTGAATAGCTAGGATCACAGGCGGGTGCCACTACTACAGTATTTTTAGTGGCCAAATAGTATTTATTGTGTGGGTGTTCTAGCAACAGATTGTGGAGAATATTTCTGTGGTATTTTTTGTAATCCCCTGTGGTGACTCTGGGTTCTATTGCATTTGTCTCTGTTGTTAGGCCCTAGATTTGGCTACTTTCTCTGAAAATGTTCTCTGTCTCTTCCTTCTTCTTTTTTTTTTTTTTTTGAGACAAAGCCTTAAGCTGTCACCCTGGGTAGAGTGCCATGGCATTACAGCTCACAGCAACCTCCAACTCCTGGGCTCAAGTGAGTCTCCTGCCTCTGCCTCCCAAGTAGCAGGGTCTACAGGCGCCCACCACAACGCCTGGCCATTTTTTGGCTGCAGCTGTCATTGTTGTTTGGTGGGCCCAGACTGGATTAGAACCCACCAGCTCAGGTGTATGTGGCTGGCGCCTTAGCCGCTTGAGCCACAGGCGCAGAGCCTTTTCTTTCCTCTTAAAAGGATTTTTTACCTTGAGAACTTTCTAGGACTTTTTTTTGGAGATAGAGTCTCACTTTGTCGCCCTTGGTAGAGTGCTGTCCCGTCATAGCTCACAGCAACTTTAAACTCTCAGGCTAAAGTGATTCTCTTGCCTTCACCTCCCAAGTAGCTGGGAAAACAAACACCCGCCACAATGCCTAGCCTTTTTTTTTTTTTTTGAGACAGAGCCTTAAGCTTTTGCCCTGGGTAGAGTGCTGTGGCATCACAGTTTACAGCAACCTCCAACTCCTGGGCTCAAGCGATCTCTTGCCTCAACCCCCCCCCCCATTTACCCTACCCCCTGAGTAGCTGGGACTATAGGCGCCTGCCACAACACCGGGCCTTTTTTTTTTTTTTTAATTAAATCATAGCTGTGCGCATTAATGCAATTATGGGGTACAACATGCTGGTTTTATGTACAATTTGGAATACTTTCATCAAACTGGTTAACATAGCCTTCACTGCATTTTCTTAGTTATTGTGTTAAGACATTTATATTCTGCACTTAGTAGATTTAACTTGTACCCTTGTAAAATGTATTGTAGGTGTGGTCCCACCAATTACTTTCTCTCTCCTCCTTCCCCCTCCTCTCCCATCCCTCTCCTCATTCTCCTTCTTCTTGGGCTACAGTTGGGTTATAGCTTTCATATGAAAGTGTGAGTACTTATAAATTGGTTTCATAGTAGGGCTGAGTACATTGGATATTTTTTCTTCCATTCTTGAGATACTTTGCTAAGAAGAAGATGTTCTACCATGTGTGTAAACATGAAAGAGGTAAACTCTCTGTCCTTTTAAAGGCTGCATAATATTCCATGGTGTACATATACCACAATTTATTAATCCATTCATGGGTCAGTGGGCACTTGGGCTTTTTCTTTTCTTTTCTTTTTTTTTTTTTTGTAGAGACAGAGTCTCACTTTATCGCCCTGGGTAGAGTGCCGTGGCATCACACTGCTCACAGCAACCTCCAGCTCTTGGGCTTAAGCGATTCTCTTGCCTCAGCCTCCCTAGTAGCT
>CAUYON010077888.1:0-17666 GCA_963573935.1 Arctocebus calabarensis | reverse complement strand
TATAATTGGGTTTTAGCCTTCATATGAAAGCTATAAATTAGCTTCATATTAGGGCTGAGTACATTGGATACTTTTTCTTCCATTCTTGAGATACTTTGCTAAGAAGAATATGTTCCAGCTCCATCCATGTAAACACAAATTGCATCACCTCTCCGAGAAGATGTAAAATATGGTGTTTTCAGAATTTGCCTCATACACACATATCTTTTGACTACCTGCATTCACAATAAAAACAGATCATTTAAATATTAAATTATACTAGTCATATGTTACTAAATCAGTATGTGTTTATTTGTCAAAGAAAGTGATAATTAAAGATCAGCATTTTTTAATGTGTTTGTTAGCCACTCATTTGTCTTCCTGGGAGAAGGTTCTTTTCACTCTAAGAACTCTTACACACAGTTGTTGGGATTCCAAACTAATACAGCCATTGAAAAGAAGTATGAAGAATCCTCAAAGAACTAAAAGTAGATCTTCCATGTGATCCCACAATTCCATTACTAGGTATCTACCCAGAAGAAGAAAAATGATTTTACCATAAGGACATTTGCATTCAAATGTTTATAGCAGCTCAATTCACAAAGATGTGGAAACAACCTAAGTGTCCATCAAGCCATGAATGGATAAACTGTGGTACAAGTATACCATGGAATACTATGCAGCCATAAAGAAAAATAGGAACTTTATATGTTTTGTGTTTACCTAGAAGGATCTGGAGAATATCCTCTTAAGGGTCAGAAGAATGGAGAAGGAAGAATCCAATGACTCATTTCTATATGAAGCCAGTAAATGACTAATACCTACATAAGAGAAAAACTATAATCAATTCAGGTAGGGGGACAGGGAATAAGGGACCAGGGATGGGAGTTATGGTATATGGCACACTTCTTGGGGATGGGACACAATTACAAGAGAAACTTTTCCTAACAAATGCAAACAATGAAACCTAACTCTTTGTGCCCTCAATGAACCTGAACCAATAAATTAAAAAAAAAATGTAAAGAATTGAAAATAAAATTTGCCATGCATATGAGAAAAAAAAAAAAGAATGGAAAAGAAAACATCCAATGTCCTCAACATTACTATGAAACTAGTAGATGAGCAACTACATGCCCAAATGAGAGAAAAACACGTTTAAATTCAAGAAGGGGGTAAGAGAGGAAGGGGTGTGGTAAACTCTCACTGATCAGATACAATGAGGGGGTACATGACACACCTCGTGGGGGAAGAGCTCGATGGCAACTTGGAATTTGCCTAACAGATGTAAACAATGTACCTACTGTATGTATCCTTATATTAATCTGAAATTAAAAAAATAAAAATAAAGACACTATAATAAAAGGATCAGCTTCACAAAATGGGGATATACCTATGTAGACTTATCCATACAGAGATTTTTCTCATGTCACGTGAAGACTCAGGCATGAGGCCGTCAGAATTGGTATGAATGCTTCCATGATTCAATTAGTTTCCAAGAATGATTTTATCTTTATCATTATCCTTCCTCTGTTGCTTTAGACCTCATGCTTGAAATATAGTTGCTGTATCTATAAATAAGCAGCAGGCACAACTGTCAGACAGAGGGGAAAAAAAAGTGAATAGCAAACATGGAATACCAGTTGAGTTTTATTTTTTGTTCCAACATCCTTTTGGAAGTGCAATCTGGTAGACTGAAGCTTGTATCTAACTGGTCAGATATAGATTAATAATTCCATAATTCTAATTTTAGTGCATGGGAGATTAAAAGGTTAAATAAACTTTTGTAATATTATCAACTCGAAAAAATATGACCTCTATAAGAGAGAAAAATATGGAGAATGCATATTAGTAGGTATATTAAGTATCAATCGATAGCCCTGAATTCAAACTAATACAACCTTTTTATAAGGAAGTGTGGGGAATCCTCAGAGAAATCAAGCTAGGCCTCCCATTTGATCCTGCAATCCCATTACTAGGCATCTACCCAGAAGCAAAATTCCTTTTACCATAAGGACACTTGCACTAGACTGTTTATCACAGCTCAATTTGCAATTGCCAAAACGTGGAAACAACCTAAGTGCCCACCAACCCAGGAATGGATTAATAAGCTATGGTATATGTACATCATGGAGTACTATTCAGCCACTAAAAAAATGGAGATGTTACATCTTTTGTATTAATCTGGATAGAGGTGGAACACATTCTTCTTAGTAAAGTATCTCAAGTATGGAGAAGCAAGAATCCAATGTACTCATTTCTAATATGAAGGCAGTAGGTGAGCTAATACAAGGAGGTAGGGAAATGAGGGATCAGGGAGAGGGGAGGAAGAAGATGGATGGAGGGTCATGGTGTTCCTCTTGGGGGTGGGACACCATTGCAAGACAGACTTTACCTAACAACTGCAATCTGTGTGATCTAATTCTTTGTACCCTCAATAAATCCTAAACAATAAAAAATAAAAATATAATATAAACTCAAACAATGTAATTTAATCATTTGCAACCCTCATATTAATCTTAAATTAAAAAATATAAGCTCTGCCTATTATAATATATATTTTTTATATATTTCATTTATATATAATCATACATATTATGTTTTTCCTTTGGCATAGGAAACACACACACATACATACATACATGTAGATATCTACATGTATGTATGAGGAGGAAATGTCCTCTCAGGAAATGTCCTTGCTGAATAGTTGAAAATACTTGAAGAATAGGGAGGTCTAATATTCTTTCTCTCTATGGCTCGGGAAGTATTTCCAACTAAAATTGCAGTTTGAACATGTTACTTTAGTAAATACAATTGAAATTGACTTTAGGCCCTGGAATTATTTGGGGGTCATTTTTTCTCTACATCTTCCATTTATTTTTCTGTGTTATATACTTCCAACTTTGCAAATACCTTGAGCTAGCAATGTGTAAATATTAAAGCTAATAAAAGTATTTCTGAAAAACATGAAAAAAATTCAGACAAAATTATTTTAATAACGTATTTATTCTATCCTCATACAATCAAATACAAAGTCAAAAGAAATAAACATATTTTCAGACGTGCAAGAACATACAATTTTTTTTCATGTATGCCCTTCAGAACAAGGCATTTGACAATAAACCACAACAGCACAGTGTCAAGAAGAACGAGACTCCAATAAAGTGAAAGATTGGAACGTGTCAAGGAAACAATTAGTTTCTGTTCAAACTTGAGGGCTCCAGAAGATGTGTTTCAGAGAAAAAAAATTGACCTTGAGTGAGAGGAAATACTATTCCCAGGCCGGATAAGTATGAGGTGAATAAAAAGTCACAGTATTGTTTTGTCAACATTAAGAATTGAAAGTTGACAGGTCTGGTGGCTCACACCTGTAATCCCAGCACTTTGGGAGGCCAAGGTGGGTGGATTGCTTGAGCTCAGGAGTTAGACACCAACCTGAGCAAGAGTGACATCCCATCTGTACTAAAAATAGAAAAAAGGAACAGTGGCTCACAGCTCATCCCACCTGGCTGAGACAAGAGGATTACTCAAGCCCAGGAGTTTGAGGTTGCTGTGACTTATGCCTGACACCATGGCACCAGAATGAAACTTTGCATCTCAAAAAAAAAAAAAAAAACATTGGAAGTTACTCAGTCATTTTCATTTTAGGGAAATAGAAGCTATTCATGGGAGCAGTTGTTGATTGGTGCAAACTTGTGATGTTGTTTTATGAACTGAAACGTAGGTTAAGCAAATGCATTTGATCCTCAAGAGAGGGATAATCTCCATTTATTATATGTAGAATTTTTCCTTCATAATCAGTTCCTTATATGGCCACTGGGCTTTCTTTCTTTTCTTTTCTTTTTTTTTGGGGGGGGGGCAGTTTTTGGCTGAGGCTAGGTTTGAACCCGCCACCTCCGGCATATGGGGCTGGTGCCCTACTCCTTTGAGCCACAGGAGCCGCCCCACCATTGAGCTTTCTGAATTTATTATTCTTTGGCCCTATTGCAGGCATCTTTAAGTTGGATTTTTAATCATGTTCCCTATAAGCTCTAAAATAGCAAATGTGAGAACTGCCAAAGATAACCAAAAAATTGTTGATTTCCTCCCAGTGCTAAGTACTAAGTAAGATAACCTTCAATTACAACTATATTGGAGTACTTTCTGCCTTATTAAATGTCTTTTTGTTCATTGTATCATTAACATTTTTTAAAATAAAATTTAATGTCTTCAAACCCAGTAAAAACCAATGGGTTCACATGGTTACACAGTCTACGGAATGTGTTGTGTTCCCATCTCGGAAACTAATGGAAGCTTGCAAGTTACCATAATTAGATGTGATTGTTTCTCTAGAGGACAATAAGGTGGACATTTTAATAGGTTCAGAGAAATCTGAAAACATTGTGTAACCATCATGTAATGAAAAAGCCAACTTGATATGAAAAAAAAATTGTGGATGGTAGAAAATGAGCTATTAAAATAGAAAAATGCAGCTGGCAAAGCAGCAAATAGAAAACATTAAACTGATGAGCAATTTGTCAACCTAGGGATCAGGGTCAGGATGAAAAATGTGACTACAATGGAATCACCCCTTAACTATTACATTTGCAGTTTTCCTGTAAGGAGCGAGAAATCTTTATCAAAGGGAAGCAATTACTAAAGAATGTACCTTTTGAGAAGTGAATTTATAAGGTGGACACACTTAACCTAGAGATTAAATCTTAAAAGAAAAAATTAAAAAAGATCGCTAATGTTCTTATAAAGCACTAACATTTTATTGGTGGCCAGAAGTTGCTGACAGGTTGTTAATAACGATAGCAAGCGATTAGAAGAGTGTCAAGCTTCCTGTTAACCAGTGACAAGACTGCCAATTTCAGAGATTCATTTCATTGTGTGTGCACATAACCAGATAAAATCAGTAGGTGGGTTTGTTGTGCCACACCTCCCCACCCTACTCCGACGTGAGAAAATGCACTGATATTTCTATTCAGCTCTGCACTAATGCACCTGACTACTTCCTGAAACATTAATCAGCCACAGCCCAAATGAAAATCAATATAACCCTGAAACATAGCTCTGGATACCAGAAATAAGTGTGAAAAAAAGACAGAGCAGGCGGCATCTTTCTCAATGTTTGGGAGAATTGTGCTAGCATTACAAAGTACAATTGTTCTTTTTTTTCCTTCTGCAAACAGCTATGGATATGAATTGTATACGACATTTTCAATGCTAGGTGATGTATTCCCAAAACAATATTATTAAAGGCTGAGTCACTGTCCTCTACTGGCTGTTATCTATGATTGCTGCTTTGTGGCAAACAAAACTCCAAACACAAATAAATAATGGTGTGCTGTGTGTGTACTTTCCCCCATAGGGTAAAAAGCAAAAGTATACATTTTGGTATTTGCTCAGGAAAGGAGTGTGTTTACGTAAAACAATATTCCTTTTCAGAGCTCCTGTAAGGAAACAAAACTAAGAGAGGCAATAAAATCTGTTGTATGAGCTAATTGACTAACTCAGTTGATAATTTATAACCTGAGGCATGGCAGATGAAAACCAGGCCTTTGCACTTGAACAAGGTGGCTAAGCCTAATTGTTCCCCACCACCACACACACACATGCATGCACACACAAATACACACTAGATTATTACATGTGTGGAAGGAAGGGTGGAATCCCTGATTTTGTGATGATTTGAGATGTTTAATTGCCAGTTAATTTTAGAGCTGCTTATTCTTCCATATTTAGTTTTATTTTTGAAATAGGTGGTATGCTTCAGGCTTTTTCCCTCTAATTGTTCATTATTTAATAATTGTTGGTGTTTCAGCATTAGCATTTTAAATGCCAGAAATAACATAAAAATAGCAATGGGTTTCTGTATTTTAGAGAAGAATTGAGATAGATAGACACAAGATATGTTTATAAGCCAATAAAATAGTGAGGATTTGATAATCCTATTTCTTACACAATCTTGAGCATTAAAAACAGAAAATTCTGGGAAGTCCTATCTCATTTTATTACAGAGTTAGTTGCCCTGGGATTTAACTGTGCTCTCCTACACTACGTAACTCTTACTAAAACATGGACATTGGACTTCTTCATTCTCAGAGCTGGTGCCTTCCATTTGGGGGTGAGATGTTATTGCTCATACATTATCTCAGGTGCTCAAAACACAAAGAAATTAAGGGTGTGTGTGTTATCACCAATACTATTTCATAGAAGTGGAAACAGGTGCAAAAAATGAGAATGTGTATAAACTGCTGTCAGGTTAACCAAGGTTTATTCAGGCGTGGTTCTCTCAGTAATCCTTAACTATTACCAACCTCTTTGGAACTAAATGTTTTTTTTTTGTTTTTTGTTTTTTGTTTTTTTTTGCTTTCTTTTGGCTGCATCTCATGTTTCATTCCTCTTTACTGAGGCTTTGTCAAGATATTAACATGTCCCCATACGTCATTCATCCATATTTAGTTTTAGAATAAGGCCGAACCTTATTCTATCAGACAACCACTAAGCCTTAGTGTTTTGTTTTCCTCTTTATTACATTCCTCTAATTAAAATTATTGCCAAAAAATTCAATTCTGATTCAACCTAGAGCAAATTTAGGTTGTTTGTTTTTAAATTTTTCATTATTTTCTAGGATTTCATGTTGATACACGGTCTCGTGTGTTGGAAGTAATAAGATATTTTGGAAAGTGGTTGTTGTGCACATAACCCACATCATCATAAAGTCACTGGCCACTCTCAGTGGGAAGACTAGGTCACTCAGCCTCCCTTGCCCACCTGCCTTACAGTTTCACGAGTGACACGTCAAGTTGACCTATGATCTTAACCTTTCAGTCCTGAGATTCTGTACTTCCAGTTCTATTTGGAAAAATAAGACTGCCCCTCAATTTGTATGTTTTTAAATACACTTAGAAAAATGATTTGGGGCACACAGGAACTCCTGGGAACATCGTATTTCCTTCAGTCTAACATATGTCTTTGTTAACATCAGCTACACAGCATTGATTCAGGGAAAAACTAAGAGTATTTGGCAGTCAGCAACACTTTGTTGAAAGTGTTAAACATTGGCTAAAAATAGGTAATTTGAATTATACTTAAGATCTCTATCATTTCTTTCCCATTGCAAAGAAGTTAAATTGCTCAGCAAGTATTCAAAGAAATTCTCAGAAAGGAGCCAAAGGCAGATATAAATCCCTAATAATAAATAATAAGGTATAGGCTGTGTAAAAATGACATTAGAACAATTTGTATTGCTTTAGATGGATCTTGAAATTCCTCAGGAATGGAAGAATAAATGATGGATTCTAATCCCTATAATTATGGCATTTTAATAACAAAATCTTATTTTTAAGTCACTGGGGGTGATATTTTCCAAGTTTCCTATATATCCTTTCAATCCGTTTTGCAAAATCTATAACTTTGAACTTTTTATTATTGTTTCATTATCTTCACTAGTCTCATCCTAAAATGCTAAAGAGAAAAATTGTTTTCTTCAGACATTTTGTACAAACTTGCCAATCAGGAGATTTCTGTTCATTTTCATCCTTTCAGCCACTCTGGCTACTAAGGTTGCACGCAGGGTGAGTTTTAGGGATTTTCAGATGTTTGTCTTAAAATTACTTAAGACCTCCTTTGTGTGTTTGTTTGTCTGTTGTCTGCTACAGGGTGTTCTCAGTCAGCCCTATTTGAGTTTTATATTAAAAGAGCAAAATTGCCCAACTTTTGTGTTACCTAAGGGTGAGGAATAGCAGAATTATATGCTATATGCCTGCCTAGTACTGGAAAAAGAGAGGTGTTAGCCTTGGCATTTCATTTCCCAAATGACCTTGATAGTTTTTGCCTTCTCATGGGGACTCACATACTCAAAATGTCAAAAATTTTCCATTATTTGCCTAATAGGATTTTACCTGAGTATGTATAACTCTATCCCAGAATCATATGTATATTATGTACACGACTTGCATAAATATATGTAAAGAGCTTAAAAGGAATCCTACCACATACATACTATGATAATCTTTTCCTTTCGATGTTTCACTCAACTCTTTTATCTGACGTAAAAGATTGCACTCTCATTTTAAAGGTAAGTAACTGAGGAAGTAACTGTCATAAATTAATGTAATTAATAATATCTGTTCTGTGGTTTAAATTTACATTTCAAATTCCAAAGAGGGTATTGTTTTTACTAGAATATTTTACCTGTCATTTAAAGGGGAAAATACTGTCATCATTTTAGCTGTGTAACACTTTGGAATCAATTATTCTCATATAAATAATTTTATTGTGGTAGAGAAACACCACACTTCACAGGAGATATAAATTCCACAAATATCAGTCCCACTGAACAAATTACATGCTTCTGAAAATATATGAAGAGAAAACAATATTTAGGAACAAAATTCCTTTGTTGCAAACCTCCTCAATGAAAGCTTTGAATTTTGCTCATATGACTTCATTTTGAGCTATATTGATTCTTAAATAAAATATAACTCATAAGAAGCTTTGATATATATCAGATTAAAGGCAGTAGAAAAGCTTTATAATCTACTTTAGATAAACCTCATTATTGTTGAATTTTCAATGATTGACACCAGGAATATAGGAAGAATTTGAAAAATAAAATTTTATGAAGGGAGCCATGGTAAAAGGTATGAGCCTCACAATTAGAAATCAAGGCATCAAAAGATAAGTCCAAAAACAATGCACTCTGCTTTCAAAGATCATCAAGTTAATAAAGCATTTGATAAAAATGGCTATTTGTTGCTATTTCAAAATGATTATAATAGAATTAAGTTTCATTTTACTTGGAAAGTTCATTGCATTCAGTATATATATATATTTTTTCAGCAATTCTACACTCACCACTCACAGCAAACACATACACTCTTAAAATCCCATGTGTGAACACTGTTCAACCCCAACTAGAATGTAAAAAGATAAAATCGGGGCTGTTCATGTATATGCAGCAAGATTAAATGTCTAGATATCCCCAGGAAATGCAACACCTCCATCCATTTCCCCTATGGTGCATTATCCAGACACCATTAGACAGTGAGTGTTTAAAGATCCTCTTCCACAGTGAATCACAATGCCACTTTGTCTTTTATTAGTCATTATTTCCCAATATTATTGATAGCTACAGTGTAAAATACGAAGAAAAGAGCAGAGAATTAGCATCCGGTGTTTCAATGGAGTGAAAAGAAGGTTGCAAAATTCGAACGCCTCCGAGTGACGAACAAATTACACATCAGATCGGTAAGTATGTAAGAGATACTCCTGATATGACTCATATAATTCAAATGATCCAACCCCCTCCTGTATTCTTCCACCTAACATATACAGACATGTAGTGTGTTAGCAAAGGAGAGATAGTGTTACAAATAATAATAAAAGAAAATGCATGAAATTCACATATATTTATGGATTTATTGTGGAATATGAAGTTTTTTTTATTTTGCTGATCTTTCATGTATTAAAACTACTGATTGTGTATTTATTATGTGCCAAGATCTGGGACAATAGGATAATGGGGCTTCTATAGGGTCTTTGGATATGGGTATCTTTTAGGGTCTTTGGTCTAATGGGTATCAGGATAATGCGGCTTCTATAGGGTCTTTGTTTTTGTTCAAAGATGCATTAATTTGCTGTTCTATTATTTAGTTCACCAAATATTTGTCATATACCCAACATCTAACCAGAAGAGTGGCCAACTTTAAAGATACAGGTCTATATATCCAGATGAGTACTGGATATCTTCAGCAAAATATCCAGTAGGCAAATTATAGTCAAAATCAAATGAATTCGTTATCTTGCCTTTTCCCCATTCACCGCTCCTCCTCTTTATCCTCTTTGTTAACAATGAGCCTCATATTCTTCCCCACCTCCGACACTGACTCTTCATTTTTCCTTACATCATTTCCGTGTACGCAGTTAGAAACTAAACCCTATGGATGCCATCTTATAAACTGTAATTAAATATTCTTCTTTCCCCTCATTCCATTTGTAGTTAATTCTGGCTTCTTTGTTCCTCATTTTTTCTTTACTGAATTACTACAGTTAATCTCTGTGCTTTAGGTTCAATCACTTTACAACAATTTCTATCAGAGCTTTTCAGCATGTTCTTTCTCTACTAAAGCATACATTAGCCCATGTTCTCTCTGCTTTGAATTCTTCAATGATTTCCAATTGCTTTAGAATAAATTCCCTATTATACAAGCTAACAGATCATTTGAGAACGGTTTCTGTTACATTTGCCATTTTACATCTAATAATTTTATCATTTACATCCTTTTTCTTAATCACAGTGAAGCATTTGTTGTTCAAGATATATACAAGTTAATTTGAACCTTTGGCCTATGGATTTATTCAGATGAGTACTCTTACTCAAGTGAACATACTTTATTTTTGCCTGACATGTTTTTAGTCCCACTTTCTGTACAACAAGAACTAGAGTAATTCTCTTATCCTCATCAGATGAATGTGGACAGAAACAAAAATAACGCCACAGAGATTTCCTCTTTGGGGATTCTCATCTTGAGCAAAGACAAATGGGGGGGCAATTAGAGAAAAACACGGCTAAAAAGTGCTCCAAAAGTCATTGTTACTGAGAATATAGTGCTTGACAACTCCTTTCTTCCCCCCAATGATTGTATTGATCAAAATAATTTTTATGCATCTATTGACATGATCACATAACATTTTTCACCTTTATCTGGTAGTTTGATGAATGGTAAATTTAAAATTTTAAAAATTTTAAATTTTGGTAAATTTAATTTACCTTTAAATTTTAAACCATCTTGCATTCTCAGAATGAATTGAACTTTGTCTTCAAGCATAATTCGAATTTGTATAGCAGATTTTTAAAGATTTACAGCCCAATATATGTATGTGTGTGTGTGTATACACACAGGAGTTTATATATATATAAAGTTTACAAATGATTTGTATGGAATTCAATAAATATTCAAATGTAAACTAGATTCCTGCAACCAACACCCAATTCAATAAACAAACCATTTGCTATAGACTTAATATTTGTATTCCCCTCCTTTCAATTCATCATGAGGAAGTCTAATCCTCCATGTGATTCTAAGGTGATTAGGTTATGAAAACAGAACCATCACAAATGAGGTTATAACCTCATCGAAGAGACCCCAGAGACCTCCCTTCTCCCTCTGCCATGTGAAGATACAGCAAGATGGTCAATTATGAACCAAAAATTAGGCTCTCACTAGATATCTACATGACTAGATTATATTATCTGTCAGCCCTTGATCTTGGACTTCTCAGCCTCTAGAGCTGTAAGAAATAAATCCAATCTGTTGTTTGTGAGCCAGCCAGTTTTGTCACCATGTCCTGATCAGACTCATATGCCAATATAAACTCCTTCAGTATGTCACTTAATTTCCTCTTCTTTTAAAAAATTTTGAGACATATTCTCACTCTAGCCCCAAGCAGTGATATGATCATAGATTATTGTAACCTTGAACTCCTGGGCTTAAGCTATTTTTATGCCTCAGCCTCCCAAGTATCTGGGACTACAGGTGTCTGCCACCACGCACAGCTAATTTTTAAAATATTTATGTAGAGACACGGTCCTGCTATGTTGCCCTGGCCTATCAGTTTCAGTTTTGCATTATTTTCACCAATTGAAAACACTCTCCTGGCTCAGTGCCTGTAGCACAGCGGCTATGACATTAGCCATATACTCCAAGGGTGGTAGGTTCAAACCTTGGGCCAGCTAAACACCAATGAGAATAGCAACAACCACAACAAAAATAGCCAGGCATTATGGCAGGTGCCTGTAGTCCCAGATACTTGGGAGGCTGAGGCAAGAGAATCGCTTAAGTCCAGGAGTTTGAGGTTGCTGTGAGCTGTGACGCTACGGCATTCTAACAAGGGTGATATAATGAGAACCTGTCCCAAAACTGAAAGAAAGAAAGAAAGAAAGAAAGAAAGAAAGAAAGAAAGAAAGAAAGAAAGAAAGGAAGGAAGGAAGGAAGGAAGGAAGGAAGGAAGGAAGGAAGGAAGGAAGGAAGGAAGAAAACACTCTCCTGATTTGTATTGTATCATTATAAAATAGTACATCTGGTTTTAGAAATTTACTTAAGTGGAAAGGAGTCTTGAAAGCAGCCTGCATCTAATGATCGCTTAGCTCACTTCCATCCTTGTTCATATTTGGGGCTATTCTGAAAATCCAGTCCCTCTGGGACCTGATGTCTGTGACACTTTATAAGTTACTTTATCTCTCTCAACTTTTGTTTTAATTTTCTTAAAGATGAAAATACTGCAATAATAATACACACATACAGTTAATATGAGAAATATATGAAATTATTTACATAAAGTCACTAGCAAAATGCTGAGGTTATGGTAAGTATTCATTATTTAATTCCTATTGTATGCAGAATCTATGGTGACAGTCCATTATATCTGAATTCTAAATTTCTGTAGAGTTAGTTTACTGTTCAAATTCCAAAGTGTTCTTGTGATATCTGCATTATCCTTCCTGTTTCAGTTACTATTGCTCTATAAGAAATTACTAGCAAATTTAGTGGCTTCAAACAACCACTGCATTATGTATATTATAAATTCTGAGAGTAAAGAATTAAAAAAAAACATATAGTGGGAAGAGCTTGATTCCATTCCAGTATATCTAGATCTTCTGCTGTGAAGACTAGAGGGCTGGTGGTAACTCAAATGAGTGGGGACAGGAGGCACTTGTGTGCCCCTTCACTAACACATCTCCACCCAGCATGGAAGCCTCCAAAGTGGCTGCTGATGGGACCATCTCGTAAGCCCTTCTGTGAAGCTTGGCTTCCTCATAAATCGTCAGACTCCCACTGTATTTGAATAAACTAAGCTGGACCTACCATCACTTGTTCTTATGTAGCCCCAACAGTCATGCAGCATTAATGTCTGCCATTTTTGTTGCTTACAGGAAAGTTACAAGCCCACTAAAGCCTTATCAAAATAGCTAATATTGTGGTACCTCCTGGCATAACTATTTTTTATAGTCTTTTCAAGCTTAGGTCTCAAAATTGTGGGGCTGTGCTACATATCCAATTTATGAGGGAATCTGAACACTCATTTTGTGATTTGACTGCAAACAAGGGTAAATGGTGGGAAGTACAAGTGAAAGGTGCCATGGGGATTGTAACTCAGAGTCCTGGTCTAGTCTGGTATTTGCCCAGTCAGGCTCATAAACTAGTGTTTTCTGAAATTGTAAATACATATCGCTGACAATTAATCCTAAAAAAAACACCAAGCATCTCCCACTAGCTGAAACATGCTTCAGATAACTCCCTCTCAGATGGGAACAGTGACTCACTCATCACTGCTCCCTAGGGGATGATTTGACACACACTTGTGTTGGAATGACATATAATCAAATGCTCTCTAAAAGCCTGCAAGAGAGTTCTTGTCGACAAAACAGACCTCACTGGTCAGAGACATTTGTGCTCATTTAGTACATTAACAATCAAAAGTGCCATAGCTAATCATTCCCAAAGAAGACCAGTGAGAGTTGTTTCTGGCCCCTAAAGATTACTCTTGACTCTCAGCAGAAAGAACACTTAGCAATAGAACATACAGCAAGATGGGGACATTGCCCATATCTAAAGATTTCTGTGAGATGTGCTTGATACTATAGAAATAATAACAAAGCAACTATATTATCATCCTCATTACAAATATTCAGTGATCTCCATATGCCATGCACATTTATAAGAAGTACAGAAAAGAGTTTATATTATTTTCCTTCCTTTATCATTAAAATATTACCACAAGAAAAGGATAATCTAATTTTCACAAGGGTACAAATCTTTGAAATGGCCTCATCAACATCTCAAAAAGTTTTGGGTTTGTGCTGACTTTTTCTTTTGTTGGCATTAAATCCTGTGTATTGGCACTGGACTAATTTGTTTTCATGCAAACCTAAATCTTCATAAAAATCATTAATTACAATGTTTGCCAGCAAAGTCCACTATTCCTCCTGACTGCATGTTTCTCTTACCCTTGGATACTGCCTGATACTGGATCAGACAGAAGGAAATTCAGCTGACCGATGGTAGTGCTGTAACCTGCCTTTGTGTCATCACCAAAGGCAGGTTGCAGCACTACCATTGGTTGATGGACTTTCTGGTATTACTGATTTCTAAAACATTATTCAGAAGACTTCCACCTTCAGCTCCAATGTGTAAACAGCGTGGAAGTAATTACCATCATATTCTCCTCAAGAAAATGATAAAATGTTAAATCGATAAGTTTCTTTAAGCACATCAAAGAGTTAAGGTTGCAGACAAAACTGCCAACATTACACGCAGAAGTGCAACACCAGTAGTATGTGGAGGGAGATGAAAGCAGAAGAAATACGTGATGTAATAACAGGTGAGGTTTTGTGAACTAGCACACACCTTAACAAGTTTAAAGGATGAAAGACTAGGAACTAAAGTGCAGCAGCAATTAAACTAGAAATCAGTAACAGAAAGATAGTTGGACAACTCCCCAAGTGTTTAAAGATTAAATAATATACTCCTAAGTCACATATGAGTCAAAGAAGATGACTCAAGAGAAATTTTAAATATTTTTAATTAAGTAAAAATAAATAAAAACGCAACTAGAGAAATGTGTGAAAAGCAGCAAAAGCAGTGCTTAGAGGAACATTTATAGCATTGGATGCATATAATATAATCAAAGCATATGCCTTAGGAAATAGAGAATGAAGAACAATTAAAAACTCAATGGTGGCGCCTATAGCTTGGCAGTTAGGGCACTGGCCACATACACCAGGGCTCCGTCTTGGGCACCTGTAGTCCCAGCTACTAGGGAAGCTGAGGCAAGAAAATCACCTAAGCCCAGGAGTTTGAGGTTACTGTGACATCACAGCACTTTACCAAGGGTGACATAATGAGACTCTGTCTCAACAACAACAACAAAACAGATTACCCAAGATTACTATGAAAACCTCTATGCACACAAACCAACAAATCTGGACAAAATGGATACATTTTTTTGGAAACACAAAATCTCCCAAGCTCAAATAAGGAAAAACTAGAAATATAGGATATGCCAATAACAAGTAATGAGACTTGAATGGTAATGTAAAACTCTCACAAAATAAAGCCCCAAACCAGACAGATTTATAGCCAAATTTAACCAGACCTATAAGGAAGAATTGGAATCTGTACTGAAACTGTTCCACACCATCAAAGACAGAATCCTCCTTAACTCATCCATAATAATTTACGTGGTGAAATTATTAATTGGAAAACAGAAAAACAATAGAGGAAATCAATGAAATTGAAAGCCAGTTCTTGAGAAAACCCAGCAAGATTGATATGACTCTAACTCAGAAAAAAAGAAAGAAATGAGAAATTGCCAAATCAGATATAAAATAGAGATGTTCACTGATTCAATAGATATTCCATGAAAAATGAAGGAATGTAACAAGTCTATACTCATAAATTTTCTAACTTAAAGTGAAACATTTTCTTGAAAAATAAAATCTACCAAAACCCACAGAGAAAAAATAGATAATATGAAAATGTATTTATCTATTAGAGAAATAAAAAAATCAATAACCTCCCAAAATGAAAACATCAGTCCCAGAGTTTTCCAGTAGTGAATTTTACCAAGAATTTAAGGGAGAAATAATACCAATTTTCCATAATCTATGATAGAAAATAGAAGAAGAAGGAACACTCCCAAAATTGACAGTCCCAAAGTCATTCTTTGAGAAGAAATGTTTTTAATACCAAATACGGATGAAGACATTATAAGGAAGGAAAACCCCAGATAAATATCGCTCATGAAAATAGATGGAAAATGCTCATATATATAGGTATGCATATGCATATTAGCAAATATATACTTCAATGTTTAAAATGAATATAAAAGATTCTGCACCATGATTACTAATCAGCTGTGATAAAGTAGTTTGTTATTAATGAAATAATATAAATATCAATGAATGGAATATAGTAAAGTGTCAAGAAATAAAGCAACACAACTGTATCCAAATGACCTCTGATAAAGAAGTTAAGAGGATTCAGTGGAGAAGGGATAGTTTTTTCTACAAATGGTGATGGGATACTTGAACATCCATATACAAAAAAATATATAAAACCAGACCTTTCTAGATATGAAAATTAATTCAAGGCAGATTACAAACCCAAATGTTGAATGCACAAACTGTAAACATTTATAGAAAAAAATTATATGAAAAAATTATTTGACCTTGGTATGGCAATGAATTTTCAGATACAATATCAAACCACAATCCATAAAAGAAAATATTTATACATTATGCTCTGTTAAACTTTTTAAAAATGTTTGTTCTGGAAATAAAAATGTTGGTAGAGTAAAACAGCCACCACATACTGGGATGAAATATTTAAAAATCATTGATCTAATAGTATACTTATATTCAAAACACTCAAAGAATTTTTAAAACAGAAAGAAGAAAACAAATCCAATTTATATAAAAGAACAAAAGGTTTGGATAGACACCTCACTGAAGAAGATGTACAGATGGGAAATAACCATGTTGTTGGTACTCAACCTGATTTGTCATCAAGTAATTGTACGTAAAATAATAGTTACAGACCATTGCACACCTGTTAGAATGGCTAAAATTTTAAATAAACAAAAACAAACATGACAATACCAATTGCTAATCAAGATGAGAAACAAGGTGAATTCTCATTCATTGTAAGAGGAAATGCAAAATGGCATAGACATTTTGGGACGCAGTGTGAAAGTTTCTTTAAAAGTTAAAAATAGCTCTCTGTGAGAATCAGCAATCACACGCCAAGGTATTTACTCAACTTGGAAAATTATGTCCTGTGAAAACTTGCATACACATATTATTGCCATATGATACATCCATAGAACACAGCATTATTCAACACTGCAAGGAAATGGGCTACCAAGCCAGGGAAAGACATGGATGGTTCTCAATGCGTATTGCCAAGTGAAAGAAGCGAACGTGAGGAAACTCCATGCTATGTGGTCTCCGCGTTCAGAAACATGAGAAGTGGTTGCAGTGAATTGAATAGTGTCTGCTAGGTGTTCAGATGTGAAGGTGAGGGTTGAATAGGTGGGGAGCACAAAGGAATTCTTAGGGTGGTGAAACTCTTCTGTATGGTTCTATGTTGTGGACTCATGACACAATGCATTTGTCATAACACGTGGAGCTTAATAGCACAAAAAATATACCTCAATGCATCAAATACGAAAAACCTCTGTAAGCTGGCCACCCAAGGGCCTATAACAACATATAGAGGTGGTCAGCATAAGGAAGTAGGCCTACTGTACTGATAAGTACACGTGGTGCATGTCTGGTCTATAAAACTAAGGTCAGCCTAAGGAGGTGGTCAGTGCAGGGAGGTGGCCAACTACAGAGGTTCTGCTGTAGGCTTTGAACCTTACAGCCTGTGAAGAGGAGGCAGATAAACATCAGTAAGCAAGGTAATAGAAAAATGCATAACATAGAGAAAGGCTACACAAAGGAATTTGCAATAATTTACTATAGTGGGTATTAAAAAGGAGATATGAAAAGGCTACCAAGATTGGTGGGATCACACCTACGGTGCATCTTAGCAGGGTACTGGGGAAACTTATTAAATGTAGAGTATCAATGTCTTTATATAGTGATCAAGAAAATGCCATGAAGGCTATCTGTAACAGTACGATGAAAACATTTCTGA
>CAUYON010077885.1:0-20040 GCA_963573935.1 Arctocebus calabarensis | reverse complement strand
CCAGGAATGGATTAACAAGCTATGGTATATGTACACTATGGAATACTATTCAGCCATTAAAAAAAATGGAGACTTTACAGCCTTTGTAATAACCTGGATGGAAGTGGAACACATTATTCTTAGTAAAGCATCTCAAGAATGGAGAAGCAAGAATCCCATGTACTCAAGTTTGATATGAGGACAATTATTGACAATTATTGACATGGTGAGGGTGAGGGAAGGGGAGAACAGAGAGAGAAAGAATGAGGGAGGGGTGGGGAAAGGAAGAGCAGAGAGAGGGAAGGAGCAAGGGGAGTAGGGTCTTGGTGTGTGCCACGCCTTTTGGGGGCAAAACACAATTGTAAGAGGGACTTTACCCAACAAATGCAACCAGTGTAACATGGTTTCTTGTACCCTCAATGAATCCCCAAGAATAAAAATTAAAAAAAAAAAAAAAAACTAGCTAATGCCTCGGCGCCTGTAGCTCAAGCAGCTGAAGTGCCAGCCATATACGCCAGAGCAGGCAGGTTCGAATCTAGCCCAGGCCTGCCAAACAACAATGACAACTACAACCAAAACATCGCCGGGCATTGTGGTGGGCGCCTATAGTCCCAGCTACTTGGGAGCCTGAGGCAAGAGAATCACTTAAGCTCAGGAGCTGGAGGTTGCTGTGAGCTGTGATGCCACAGCTCTCTACTAAGGGTGACATATTTAGACTCTATCTCAAGGAAAAAAAAAAAAAACAAACAGCTAACTAGCGAATGTCCCATGGGGCATAAAGATCCTAGCTTTGAAGATACTTTTGTTGGACAGATGGCTATCTATACTTGGCTATGCTACCATAGCATCTGAATATCCCACAAATCAGGCTATTATTTCCTGAAGACCCTAGATGAGCCCAATGCAATGGGTCAGTCACATGATGATCTAGTTGGGACATAGGCACCAATTGAGGTGCCTTTAAAATAGCACATAAGAGGGCGGCGCCTGTGGCTCATCAAGTAGGGCGCCAGCCCCATATACTGAAGGTGGTGGGTTCAAACCCAGCCTCGGCAGAACTGCAAAACAGAAAAATAGCCGGGCGTTGTGCCTATAGTCCCAGCTACTCGGGAGGCTGAGGTAAGAGAATCGCGTAAGCCCAGGAGTTGGAGATTGCTGTGAGCTGTGTGACGCCACGGCACTCTACCGAGGGCGATAAAGTGAGACTCTGTCTCTACAAAAAAAATAAATAAATAAATAAAAATAATAAATAAAAAAATAAATAAAAGAGCATATATGATGGAATGAACAGAGCCTCATGACCTCATTTTCCTACTTTCTCCTCAAATATTCCAAGCATCTGAGTCTTAAATACAAAACAATTTCTAAAATTATTTTGCCCAAAATATTCAGATCAGGAGGTAAACTCCACCTGTAGGCCGTTACTACCCAAGTTAATTGGAGTATTTTATTTGTATTGATTCAGAGAAAATGGCCCTGTTTCTACAGATAACTACATGAGCTGCAAAAATATATGTGTTCTCAGGCTTATGCATGTGTGAACAAAACTACTGTATTTTCTTCCAAGTTCTTAAGTAATGATCTGAATTCTACCACTGTAGAAAGAGGCTCCGTATTCTTAGGAAAATTTCCAGAAATTTCGACCTAAGAGATCATCTGAGTCCTGGTCCTCAGCTCTTGGCTCCCACAATGCACGAGCAGCTATTCTAGGGCCTCAAGGGCCTGAACACTCCTTAAATGTTGAAGAGAAGGAGGCAAGAAAGACACAAATGTCCTTTAAAGGGACAATCTAATCATTTCACACTTCTGCAAAAGTCCTCTCAGAGCCTTCCTGTTGTTTTTACAGCCCAGTCCGGCTCTCCCTGACTTCTCGCACCCCTCACTCCCCTCTAACCTTCTTTGGATTCTGCCTGCCTCAGTCTCTCAGTTTCTTGCCGGGCGGGCTTCCCAGCCTGTCCTGGTGCAGGTGCAGGCACATCCCCAAAGTCCCCTTGCTCCTAAGCCCCAGATTCTGCCTGCCTGGTCACGCTCACCCCACCCAGCAGGGCCCAGCTTCCCAAGGGAGGAGCTGCAGCTGTTTTGTTCTCTGCACACTGGCACCTAGTACTATGCCTGGCCCAAAAAGTGACCACTGATGATATTGTTAATGAATTCCCTGAAAGGACCTCAAACAAATCACAACCACCTAACTAGGGTGGGGAACTGTCAACTACTTTGGAAGAATGGGTAAAAGACAACAAGAAAAACATCAAGCAATGAACTCAGCACCAGTTTGGGGCAAAGACATTCTCTCTATAGTAAATGTCACATTAAAATTCAAGCAAACCCTGCAATTAGGCATGAAACTTCATATGGCATGAAAAAAACCAGATACATTTCTGGGCAGATATGAATTCTCTGCAAGTAGGCAATTTTCCCTGGTACAAGCACAAGCCAGTGGCCACAGGACTCTGGCATGATCCCTCGCTGGGAGAGGAAAGGGGCTGTAGCAATGAAGACCCACAGACAAAGGAAGGTGGGATCTGAGGGCTCACACCATCTGGAGGGGTTAAGAGGAGTCCTGGCAGTGGGTCTGCTGACCTGTCAGCTTTTAATGCCTTTCTAGTTCTAAATGACAGGATCCACAGTTCCACCAGCCTGGGAGCTTGGGGATAGTCACTCTGTTCCAGAGTCAACTGTGGAGAGACTGCTCTTCCATGGGGCTGCCCAAAAATTTAGGTCATGGTTCTTGCCACAGCCTCTCACGTGTCTGAGGAAGCCAGCTCCCCTGCCCGTTCATTCAGCTGAGCACTCTGCAAACCTGTCCAGCTGAATCCTGACTGCAGTGCTCACCTTCTTAATGAACTCCGGGATGATTTTTTGGTCTGTCAGGTGGTCTAAGGAAGAACAGCAATCTAATTCCAAGATGTAGCTTTCATTATGAAGATCACTTTTCTGAGATCTGAAGAGACAGAAAAGCATATGTATACAAAGATTAAGATTTTGCACAATATATTTTTTAAAAAAGAATCCTTACAAGTTTCATGAAGCCCCGAGTTCTTTCATGACAGTAACTGCCAAAAAGGCATCACTGAAAAAATACTTGATGGTACACAACGCAAGTAATATAAATACAGATCTACAACACAGAAAGACCTCCAAGACATAGCATCATGTAAAATGCTTTATTATAGAATGATGGTTTAATGATGGTTTTTACACTATAGTTAAACAACACACACACAAACTCCAGTCATCTCTATTTCCCTTTGGTTTAGATCTGCCCGGGCATAAGAAAAGAACCAGTAGAACGCCCATCAAACCAGTAACAGCAGGTTGCCTGTAGGGAGTGGGGAGGGCCCATGTGGGAACTGGGGCTGGAGGTGGTGATGGTGGCGGTGGGGATGGTGATGATAAAAAGTGACTTTAGCCTAATCTCTATTATTTTTTTCATTTTTAAATGAAGAGAATATATTCATATATCACTTTGAAAATTAAAAATTAATTTTTTAAAGACTTTAGAAGGGTTCAACCCTTACAGAAGGCAATCTAGCCAAATCTATCAAAATGAAAGATACATTCAAGAAAGATTACCAAGCAACTAGACGTTAGGAATTCTGGGGAAATGGGAGATGTGGAGTGCTGCTTGAGGTAAAGGCATCGGGTTCTGCAGTCAGTGTGAACTCTTCCCAGCATGCACGCAGACAAGGGTGCCGACACACAGACTTGCCCATGGTACATCATAGAGCACAGCTGCGCTCACACAGGAGGACCAGCAGCAAGCGGTCGCCAAAAGGACATTCTACCACTTCACGGCCATTCCTTGCCGGGGCTCCTTTATGACAATAACATGGGTCTGGGCAACTCTTAGAAGCCACATGGTTGTCAAAATTTGAAAGGGATTCTTTGGACCAGCCAGTCATAAGGCAGCAACAGGTGGGCCTGCAGCTAAGGGCTAGGAGACTGTGTTGTCTCTTGTGAGAGGCTGGTGGGCGAAGTGGAAGTTAAAAGGCCAGCTCTGGGCTCTTTGTCCCAGGCTCACACCACATACACAGTGACTCTGTGCAAGCTGCCCAGTGAGCAGCCTGCTTTCCAGGCTGCTCTACCAAAGAGGACCCCCTGCTATCCGCTGTGAGAGAAGGTCTGGCCAGAAAATCTGTCAAGTAGACACTTTCACACCGAACTCCTGAGACACATATCTCTCACCAGTTTCTAAATGCATATTTGCTATAATATTTTTAAATAAATTTCTAAGATACTTATATAGCATTAAAAGCAATTCACGTTACCAGGAACCATCTGGGTATCATTTACATGAAAATTAAAAGTGAAAAAAAGGAAAGAGGATTTGGTTTACCCAGGTGTGCAGCTGTGATTTGGTTAGCAAACTTTAATGGTTTATTCTTATTTCATGTTTCCCTCTAATATATCCTTTCAGGTGTAGGGTACGTTTGAAATAGAAAAGAATAGACTGATTCAAAATTGGTAAGCTTGGAATAAACTAAGTCCCAAAGAATAAACCAATTCTGAATCTTAGGCTTCTTGCCTTGAAACTTAGTCAGAGACTACACTCATGTTCTCTCACACACATCCCTCCCCCAAACAAAAGACACATTAAGAGGAACTAAAGCAAAAAATTTCAGACTTTTCAAAGAGAAGACTTGGTCAAGACACACCATCATGTGTATTATGTGAGGTCTTGAACAACAAAGATAGAGGTGGGGGAGGGGAAGTCTATTATCAAATGTAAAATCCCAGCTGCTCTGTCAGTGGAGATTAATGTCAGTCGATAGGAAGTTACTTATAAATATCCGTTGAGATTTTAAATTAGATTGACAAATCATAATCATTTTAAATAAGTCAATGCTGTATCTATGCAGTAGGGCACTCACAGAATGAATGAAAATGAAGATGACTGTAAGGCTATAATTTGATAAGTCTATAAGCAACTCACAGCCCAGACTGATTCGTAGGGGCTTTAGTACAGGACCTAACAAGTACCATCTTTCATTCTGGAACAAAAAGTTCTACAACAAGAAAGGAAGCTCTGGTTCATTTCATCAAATAATTAACTCAGTTACATCTGAACTGAACGGAGGACCAAAAAATCAAGAAAAACAAGCACTACAGATTTTCTAGATGAACCATGAAAAATTACATCTTGGTCTACTGTTTCTAGAAAAAGCAAATTTAATACATATTGAAGAAAAAGGTGAGCAACTAATAGACCTTCCCCCTTGCCTTTAGGAATTAGCTGTATAATCAGCAGCGAAAGGATGGTAACACTGGAGAGTAACTTAAAGGGAGAAGAGGTGGTAAGGATCTCTGAATCCTCTGAGGACGCATGCCAAGCCTGAAAGTAGCACTCTGTGAGGGGCCCCTGTAGCCTGACAGTGGCAAGAGCTGGGTGGAGGGCATAGTCACACAGAGTCTCTCCCTGCCACTAATACTATGAAAAACAGCATCAAATCCATTAGCAGAGCTTCCCAACAGGGCTGTCAGAGTTTATAGGCTCCTCGTCCTAGAGGTAGGGGACAGGGGACCATGGTTACAGTGTGGTGAACACACCTATTGTGACCCCACAAGGGCCCCCTAAGGACTCCTAACACTTAAGTGGGGTCAGAACCTGGGACTATGGTAATGGTGAGGGGTGTCACTGCCGTGATTGCATTATGTTCCAAGACCCCAGCTGAGCAGACTGAAGCAAGAGATTCTCTCACTGGCTGTGAAGAAGGAAGCTGCCATGTTAGAGAGCCTCATGGCAGGGAACTGTGGGCAGTCCCTGGCCAAGAGCTGCAAGAAAATGGGGATCAAAATCCTATGATTGGACTTTGCCTCAGTTGAGCCTCTGATGACACCACAGCCCCAGTTAACACTTAGAATGCAACCTGATGCGATCTGGAAGCTGAGAACCCAGATCAACTATAGAAACTGTCAGATGATAAATAAATGTTGTTTGGGGCCACTGTGTTTGTCATACATTTATTACAGAGCATAGAAAACTAATATTAAAAAAAAAAGAAAACTAATATATTTCCTAAAAAGGAAGATGGCAGCTTCATGCTCAGAACAAGCTAGTCACTGTTGGCCAGGCATAGGCCCAAACCCATAAGATCCAGTCATACACCTGAGAGCACCACCTGTCAGGTGAGGAGTGTTCTGTGTCCTGGGGGGCAGAGACCACCTTGGGAGACAGAAGTGGACTTCTAGAAGTGGCCTTTATGGGCCACAACTTGGCCATTTAAGGGACCACAGGACAGGGGACTAAATATTCTGCAGTCATTCAAGTTTCTAAGGTAGAAGCATTGACTTGAAACTCACAGCTGAACAGGCATTTGCCACCCTCCTATTGGAGGGAGATGGGAAATACCAGTTAAGGTTTACCAAAAGGCCATGAGATTGAATCATCCTGGAAAAGAATATAGGAAACCACCAAACTTCCCCAGATGCCTTCCACTTCTGGAAAGGACAGAGAGATATGGGTTTAAACACTGAGAAAAAAGAACACAATGCATTTCTGGAGCTATAGGGTTAAGAACCAGTGAAAGCCTCTCAGCCTACCTTCTCTGAAATTTAACACCAAACACTCTCCACTTAAATAAAAGCACTCTGAGAACAGCATGGCCAACAATGAGATATGCTTCCCGATCACTATTGGGTATTGTTGTAAGATACACATCATATAGCATTGGCCATTCTAGTCATTTTTTTAGTATCAAGTGCATTCACAATGTTGTGCAACCTTCATCACTATCCATTTCCAGAACTATTTTGTCATCCCAGACAGTCCTCGTTTCTTTAATGTCTTATTACTAGGACTTGGGCCAAAACTGAATGTGAACAAGAAAAAAAAAATTCATTAAATAAATGCTTGTCAAACACACACACAAAAATAAATGTGGACGCTGAGCAGTTGTACGCAAACCTTTCCTCACTGCAAGGGAGGAGAGCAAGAGCTTTATGCCCACGTGCTAAAGAAATCCAAATGTCAACACAACTGGCCACAGATGTCCAAGTTGTTTAAGAACATAATAAAAGACCACCTATTCTCTGTCACGTTGACCTCATTACTCATACACAAACATCCACTCTCCTAAAAACTGTGCACACACTCTGACGTACTTGAAGACCCTCACTTGTCACAACTATCACGACTGCCATACTTGTGTGGTCACTCCCCTGGCAGCAGACAGCCTGAGGGTCAAACAAGGTTGCAAACTTAAAGGCCCACAGCCAAAAAGAAAAGGATAATATTTTTTTTAACCAAAATGCATAATCTAGATACTCTGTCTTATATAAAATGTACAGGAATGTCCTCTAAGAAACAGGAACTCTCCTATTTTTCTCCAAACACAATCCTGTCAGACTCCCTCTCACACGCTCATTTCTGAGACAGATGGGTGCCAGAGAAATTTTTGTCAATTTTCTGGAGAAAAGTCATAATGCAAAAGTGATAATAAATGGCAAGTGCCATGTCCCTTGGGTGTTGGGGGACAATGGGATCAGTGCAAAACACAGTACATGGGCCGCTTATATTCTGTTACTGTGAATTCCAGGCCATGGTTCCCAAATCTTATAATTTTTTTAAAGAAGCCATAAAATTTTGTTTTGAAGTAGGCCATAACTGTCAAATTTTGCCTCCAAACAATGTTTTTTAATGTTATACAGGCCAACATCTTTGGATTGAATTTGACCTATTAGCCACTAGTTTATGGTGCCTGAGTTACATACACAAAGTTCCAGTGTGAGTCACAGAAGGCTGAATGCCAGGGGTAGATAAGAATGAACAGATCATTTGATTATATCATAAGCAAAGTAACTAACCCAAGGATCGGCTGCATTGCAACGACTCGGCAGGTCCCTCCCCTCAGAGCTCCTCCCTGCCTGTAAGGCCAAGACCAGCACAATCACACAGTCCGACTTTGCTCTGGTGACTGGGACACCTTTTTTAAGCCATTAAAAGACCATTTTGTCCAAGGAGTACTGTTAACACTTAAGAGTGCTTTAATTGTTGGTAATTATCACAGGCAAAAGGGTTAACCCTCAAATTAATTCTGACAAAGTGCCAACTAATAAGTTGAATATTTATTTTGGTCTCGCGAAGACTTGAAATGAGATTACTGAAAAACAAATGCCTGTCAGAAAACTATTATAAACTTTACTTTTAATAAGTAAGCATGTGACTAAAACTATCGTACACATTACTTTTCGATAATAATAAACATGTAATAGATCTCATTTCAGCTCATAAATCCCTTAGATCTCTTCAAAGACCATGAGTTTAAACAAATGTCTTCTTTTTTCCCAGGATATGGGGCATAGTTTAAACTTCAGTTATGAAAAGGAGAGAGTATGTGTAGTTTGTCAATAGGGCTATTTTTGCTTCATTTACAAATAATCAAAAGGAATGATAACAAACACAAACTTAGATTACTAGGCACTTCTCCAACCAGAAAAAAAATTACTAAATGTCAGTTGACAGAAACAAATTCTCTGTCTCTGGGAAACAGGAATGAATTTTAAGACTTTTTCCCCATAAAGAACACCAAGTTCAAAGAGAATAATCAGAATGGCTCTCTTTTTAAAAGAGTAGTTGAGAGAGAAAAAAGGGCAAGAGATCTGGAAAAGATCTGTCAATGAAAGAAAAAGAAGATATGATTCCCCATCACTCTTCTTAGTTTCATTAACTTATATGTAAATAAATGACAAAAATATTTATTCACTAATCCACCCACCACCTTGACTACAGACCACATGAAAGGAACTGAAGGCACTGAATTAGATCCTGCCCTCTGGAAACATAATGTCCATTAGAGGTGACAAAACACATATAAATGGGTACTATGAGACTTCAAGTTATTTCCAGAATCAAGGATCGGGGATGGGGGCCATTTTTAAAAGCTGCTGGGTGCAGTGGTTCACACCTATAATTCAGCACTCTGGGAGGCTGAGGCAGGAGGATGCTTGAGTCCAGGAGTTCCAGACCCACTGGAGCAAGAGGAAGACCCCATCTCTACTAAAACTAGCCGAGTGCTGTAGTGGGCACCTGTAATCCCAGCTACTCGGGAGACAGACGCAAGAGGATCACTTGAGCCCAAAAGTTTGGGGTTGCGGTGAGCTATGACACCACAGCACTCTACCGAGGGTGACAAAGCGAAACTGTGTCTCAAAAATAAACAAAAGCAAGAAACTCGTGAGTTAAGTCTTTGAGGCTCTGTGGAAATTAGTTGTGAAACAAAGGATAAAAGGACATTCTAGGCCTTCTCAGAACAAAAGTTAGTAAAACACTCAACTGAGAAAAGCACGAGTTACGTGATGGAAATAATAAATAGGTCGGTTTGGCAAAGGGTGTACGACGATGACAGTTGACCTTGGCTGGGTCAGTGCTCCCGAGCCCAAGGACTGTATGGGAGAACTCACAGTTCAAGTGGA
Source organism: Arctocebus calabarensis (assembly GCA_963573935.1). Taxonomy (NCBI): domain Eukaryota; kingdom Metazoa; phylum Chordata; class Mammalia; order Primates; family Lorisidae; genus Arctocebus; species Arctocebus calabarensis. The sequence continues at coordinate 10,650 of CAUYON010077885.1, read as the reverse complement.
CCTGGGACTGAGAGCTCTGCAGTGGCCAAAGCAGAACAGTGGAAACAAGGAGGGAACTCAGCTTAATTCTGATATTAAGATGGTCTTTAAGACAGAGAAAGATAACTATGGCACAGATTTTGGCAAGATTAAGCAGGTGGCACTGTGGATAACATAGGAATTGGGCAAGAATATTTTAGAAGAGAAGGAAAGAAAGCTAAGATTTTTACAGAGGAAGTAGATGCACACAATGGCAGAGAGATTTTAGGTATTTCTTGTCTGTGGTGGGGGGTGAGGGGGTGAGGAATAAAATGCTGCTTCCCAAAGATTTTCTCAGAACAATAAGGAAAATATTTCCCATCATTTTTATAACCTCTTTGCAAAATGAGCCAAATCTACAAAAATAAGATGCACTTCAGGTGTCAGATGTTTCCCCTAAAAAGAAAGGTTAAGAAATTCTTGAAGGGGAGAAAAGTGAAACAAATCCTAGTGGATCTTTAAACAGATCACCTCACTACAGAATACATCAGGGGGGTTCTGAATAGGAAGCAGAAAGAAGGAGAAGAATTAACCCACAGGCGGGTCATTGCCCTTTCTTCTGATTTTCCCTTCCTTTTCCACCAAAAGACATTTATACTTTTGTTGCAAAGGGTTTGGTATTTCCAAGAACATTCTGAAAATGACGGGAGAAGATGAGCAAGTGATGCTCTCACCACACACTGTCTCAGGGCACATCACCAGGAGCATCTAACTACCCAGTCCTGCTACTTGTTCTAGAGAAATCTTGCCACATCCTGTGTTGAAGCTTACAGACAGGCTGGCTCCCTGGCAGATACAGCATGAGCAGCTATGCGCTACAAGAAGTCTACCGTTAATATTAAAAGGCCAAGAAGAAAACAAACAGACATGTAAACTTTACCTCAGTGTTTCCTAGATAATGTAGCTGTGAAAGAATTTCAATCCCCAGTAACCTGGGCTACAGAAAAGGGGGAAGCAGCCATAAGGCATGGAATTTGAGGGAGGGTCCTACTTTCTCTGGAATCCTGCAAGATTCCTTCTTTCCTTTCAAAGATACAGACATAACTAATAGAAGTAATGCATGATTAACATATTTTATCACAGACAGAACACTGAATAAAATTATGTGTGCCTGACATTTACTGGTTCAGAAAAGTGATCTGTCTACAAACAAAAATAGTAATAGCTACACATGAATGATCTTCATAAGACTCATGCGCCATGTCCACTTGAGTGACAGAAAGTCTCTTCTCTACCTGCCCTGAATTCACATGTCCCCAATTAAAGTTTACTTATTGTTTCTTTCTTTCCTAGACCATCCTACCTACACTTGGAGTCAGGTGATGGAAATGTTCCATATCTGTACTGTCCGATTTAGCAGCCCCATCCACAACAACAAGTAACCTTGTTACTTTAACACATTAAATGTGATGAGTGCAACTGAGGAACTGAATTTTTCTTCCATTTTCATTAATTTAAATTGAAGTGGCTAATGGCTATGTTATAGGAAAGCACAATTTAATCTGTTCTCAAACTCCGCAGATCTATTGGAATCTTATTAGAATGCAGATTCTCCTTCGGGGGATCTGAAGAGTCGCTGTTTCTAAGGAGTTCTCTCGTGATGCTCAGGCTGCTGGTCCATGGACTACATTTTGTGCAGCAAGAATCATAAGTAATTCAGGAACCACCAGTGTGACCTAGAAGCTGCGTGGATCAACCACCATCCTCCAATTTTTTTTTTTTTTTGAACAGAGACTCACTCTGTCACCTGGGTAGAGTGCCACGACATCGTAGCTCACAGCAACCTCAAACTCTTGGGCTTAAACAATCCTCTTGCCTCAGTCTCTCAAGTGGCTAGGAGGAGGAGCCATCACTCAGCTAGTTTTTTTCTATTTTTAGTAGAGACAGGGTCTCACTCTTGGTTGGGCTGGTCTCAGACTCCTGAACTTAAGCAATCCACCAACCAGATGCTAGGATTACAGGCACGAGCCACTGCACCCAGCCACCCCACCAATTTTTTTAAATCACAGAACCCATTAGAAGAAAATACTGAGTACCACTGCACTAACATCTTACATGTGTTATAAAACATAACACACACACAAAAAAAATATATAAAAAGATGAGAAAGAGACAAAATAGGCAATATTTTTAAGCAATCACAATAAGTTAATATTAACAAGATAATATCTCAAAGCATAATACACACTTGAAATGAGATTCACTATTAACAATAATGGAAGTATATCCACATTTGAAAAATTCTTCTTGATATTTTCAAACTTCTTCAAATCAAATTTAAATAGGTGGGCACCGATGTTTTAATATCACGCTGTTCCCAGAAAAGTTCTTACCGACAGTGCGAGATGAGTCATTGCTGCCATCTGTGTGTGTGTGCATGTGAGGATTCTGTGTCACAAATGCGGTTGGGAAGGGGGGGATTTGCTACTAGCATCTAGTAGAGGACATCAGGGACGCTGCAAAATATCCTACAATGGACGGACAGTCCCATACACAATTATCTGGCTCAAAATACCAATAGTGCCAAGGTTGAGAAATTCTACCCCTACCGTAATCCTAATCATCAAAAAATTAAAGAGGAATCGTGTTAGAAGTAGACAGATCCCAGTGTGAATCCTGATTCCTCTTGAAATGTGTGAACATTGACCTGAACCACTCGCCTCCTTGAGGCTCATTTTCTTCACATTGGCTTTCTGGAACAAACATAATATATACCGTGAAGCAAGGAACAAGGACTTTGTCTAGCCTCAGCATAAATTAGTGGCAGCTATTGGGGGGGGGGGGTACCAAAAACAACAGCTCATACTAACAAAACCTGCAAGCATATAAATGCTCTTCACAAGCAAAGTTGGCTTTTTGTACCTAAAAAAACCCAGGCTGCTTGACAGAGCAATTTTGGGGACTTAAACTATAGAAGTGTAACATCAATCCCCCTAGAGCAGGGATCATATTCTCTCTCATAAAGGCTACTACTACCTTAGAGGACACAACAAATACCTAATAAATACATTTTGATTTTGTTTTTAGGAAGCAAAGAGAAAATACTGTTGGTCCAGAACCACAATTTGCTTATGTTCAGAAATTGACAAGACCCAACCAGTCTGCTGAATGGAGCCACAGTGGACAAGGGGAACTCCAAGTGGTTTGCAGGGGCAACACCATGTCCTGAAACCAGTCTGGGGATTAGCCAGGCCTCCGGTCCTATATGGTCATGGGGATTGGGGATGCTGCCAAGCCCAGAGGATTCTCAAGCTTCTCTGAGAACAATTCTACAAGCTCCAAGACCTTTGAGCTGAAAAATGGTGTATTTCTGCACCATGAGTCTCCAGATGGAACTTAAAACTCTATACCCACCCACATTCCCACTCACCCACCCCAAACTTCAGTACTGAGAAGCCATCAGCGACTTCTTCAGTCTTATTTTCTGTGATGTAAAATGAGGAAAAGGAGATGAGGGCAGATAATGGCACCTTGTAGCTACAAAATAGTGTACGCCTAAAACCCCTGCTGCACACATGATAAGGTCTTCAGCAAATATTAACAACAAAACAACAATCAGAGGACATAGTGAGAACTAATTAGAATACTTAACATATCCAGGAACGAAGCAAAGTGTTCTCAGACTCTCAGAAACAGGTGTTGTATGAATATGAGCTATTAATTTGGTTCTTAAAGTCTCTGTAGCCATTTTAAGTTCCAACTTGTGGTCGATGAAGAGAAAGCAGATGAATGATGTACTCCACTAAATCATTTTTATAGCATTTATCTCTTTATAAAATGGTTCCCTCTTTCAACCTTTAAAATATGATAAAAACCAGTTGTATAAATCACAGAGATAATCTTATCAAAATCTCAAGAATATTTAAATCACCAATAATGTACTTATATATATCTGAAAGTTATTTATCACCTGCTTCTATATTCATACCTAAAAATGTAAAATTCAATTCGTACTAGTTTTTTCTACAACCCTTCACTGATAATGTCCATTATATCATTAATGCTTGATAGACACAAAATCTAAGCTATGTCTGATTGGAAAAGAGAAAAGATGAAAAAGACTTTGCCAGGAAAATTTAAAGTAAGACAATCTGAGCTCCTCAATTTTATATGAGATAAACATATAAATACAAAACTCTAAAACTTTAGTAAAATTATTTGCAATGAAATTATCTGTGAGGTATGCATATGGCCCTACCTTGCAACATCACAGAATAGATCTTCCTAGAATCAATTCTTTAATTTAAAGATTGTATGTACAACTGTGAATAGGGGGCCTTTGTTTCATTTGAAAATAAATACAGACATTTGACGGCACTATAGTAATTTCATGGAACTGTAATATTTGCATAAGTTTCAAGATCAAGAGGAAATTTCAAAGAACTTTAGTGCCTGTGGTTCTGTGTTTTGAGTACCTACTCACTATTCTCTGCCATTCCATAATACTTCTGGGGAAAGATTGGAAATCACTAGTATGCTAATTCTCCCTCTTAGAGGAGACAAAAATAAAAATAAAAAATAAAATATGGGGTAAGACACAGGGCAATATAGAGCCAGCTACTAAACAGGGGTGTAAAAAGGAGCCCGCACACGAACCATGCACATCTCTCTTGTTCTGTGCATTAGGATAAGGGCCGACAGCTTTGGAAGAAGAGAAGAAGAATGGCAAGGCAAGCCATTTAGGGGTGTGGAATGGAGAAACCCTCTTTCCCCAAGAGAATGTGGCTTTATGCTGGCATATTAGATTGGAAAGTGCAAACACAATAATTAACAGTGAATCCTGAAACTTCAACACACCAGAAAAGGGTGTTACTCCAGAGCAAGATGGGAAAATAGGAGGAATAAATTAAGGTCGCCTCAGTGACGCTGGACAGCTCCTTGGGGGCGCCAAGACGGCCTGAGAGCTAATCAAGTCCTCCACACACCTCAGGAAGCGCTAGAACACTGATGAAGGGTGATAGCACCCCAGAAACAAAACGAGGAACAGCTGCCAGCAGAGTGGGCGCCTTTCCTGTAGCTGAGTCCAAAATAACGACTCCGGTGCTAAACAAGCAGCTTCTTATTCCCCGCTCTGATTTAAGAGAACAGGTTTGAATCCACCTTCCTTGATTTCTTCTCCGGACTAAACCGGCTGCTTCCCCATCACAGTGGCACATGTCAATCATCCGTGAGTCAGCCATTTCTTTCCTTCCCCACGTGTGATCCCAGCAATCAGTGAGCTCCAGGGCTTATCCTCCGCCCCACGTGTGAGCATTTTCTAGGGCACACCCCGGGAGGTGCTACCACCCCCTGTGCATTTCGCTTAATTATGAAACCTCTTTCTAGAAGCCCTATAATTCTCCCAAGAGTCAAAGTAATTGGTAAAAATTAGACATGAAGAGACACAAGGCCACTTAAACAGGACACTTTCGACTGTAATTTTAAAAAGAATTTTCATTTTGGTTTCAATATAATTTTGTACTTTTCCAATTTTGCCCTTTTCAAATGCCAAAGAAAATGTTCATGTTATCTTGCAGGCTTAGAAAAAGGCAATGTAATGCATCTGTACTTCACTTAAGGTCCACAAAGATTTCCTTTTCTTTGAAGGCCATCCTTTGAATGTTTTTCTAAAAGGAAAAAGAGAGAGTAAAAAATAATGGATATTTATTCTGTGGCAAGTCACTGTGACTTTGGGAATGAAAGGATCGTGTGTGTGTGTGTGTGTGTGTGTATTCCATTACTTGGGGTCCATGCAGTGTGGCTGTATTATCAAGATGCACTTTTGGTACTGGTAAATATCTATACCAAAGACAGATACATCCCTTAATGAATTTATGATCCTTTAGTGAACAACTGTAGCAAAATTCCAGGGCCTGGTTTTACTCTACTTGAATTGGGAAAATTCAAGCATCACTAGCTAATCAGACCTGACACTCCAAAGACAAAAGAAGACTTAGCAAGGGGAGGGTAGGTGGACAGACATACTATTTAAAAAAAAAAAAAAAAAAAGGAGAGGCTGACAAGTGCAATGACGGCTGTGTTTCAAAGGCGGAATACACAGCTCGAAGGGCATGAGGGTAGCTCCCACCACATAAGCATCTCACAGAAATCTTAGAGGCTGCAAGATGGAAGCCAGTGGCATGGGTTAGGGATCACAATGCTATTTTTTAAAAATGAGGCAACATTTTAAAGGGAGAAAGTTATGTATGGATTTTCTTGGGGGGGTAGAGTATACAAGATCCGGCAACCAAAAGGCAGAGCTAAGGCACTGGTCCTCCATCCTGAGTTTTTTGCAAGCCCTGTCTTAGAATAAAAGCAACATCTCCAAGATCTTAGATCCTGGGTCCCAAGAGAAGAAACAAAGGGCAATGACTGAGTACACTCTTGAAATTTTCTTTCCTGGAAATAAAAGCAAAAAGCCAAAAAAATTGTCTCTCTCTGCATCACTTGACCCTGGGTGGCCAGAGCTGACTCATACCGTAATCTGGGTTGCTCGTAAGTACTTGGGAGTAAAGCTTGCTGATATGGTCAAGAGGAAAAATATCTCAGACTCCAAGCATATGGTCATTTTGGAATGAAGCAACCCCCTGCATCTCTTGTAAGAACCACTGGAGGAATCTAGTCTAGAATGAGGACCTCAGCACCCTTGGCTAAGTCAGCAGACAGAGAAGTGGACTCCGTCCTCCTGGCTTTACCACACACACAGCCTCCTGGTGCCACGTCTCCAGCCCCAGACCCCTCACATCTGTCCTTCCCCTCTGGACCTGGTGCTTCCGCTGCTGCTCATCAATCACAGTGTGCTTTTCTAGGCTTCAGGCTCTCCTGGGCTCGTCTCCCTGTTCAAATCTACCCACCATTCCAGACCAAACGAGAGCCAGGAAGCCTCCTTTTCTAAAGCACCTCCATTAACAAATTTCCAGTTGGAGATGCAAACCCAGACCTAAAGACTCAGCTGGACAATTACATAATTTGCATATACATTTTATAGTCCCCTACCAGAAGATAAGTCTCGACATCTCAGACCTCCTTAGAGTCATCTTTGCACAGTGAAATTACATAACGCATGTTTGTCCTAGAAAAATCCAACTGAAAGGGAAGAACATTCATGCTACTTACTCTACTCAAGAGGCCCACGTGTCCCAGAACGGACTTGAGAGGGAGAAGGGGAGTTCCTGTTCACTTATTCTCAGTTTCCACAAACACCTCTCTAGGCGCAAGCCCTTCACCACTCTAGATGTGATTCCAATGTACACTCGCCACAAACCCAAACCAGCTTAGCAACCCAGGGGGTTCACTGTTGGAAACAGCAAGCTGACCTAGCCCTGAAGGAGGACACATTGGTCAGGTAGAGAGATACGGCGGTATTACATTACTCGGTTACAGAAGCGGATTTTCAAGAACAATTCGGATTACGCAATTCGCCATCTTCCACAAGGATTGTTATAATTTTACCCCCTGCATTAGCTACTCATGTGGCCCCCCCAATCATAGGCCAAAATGTGCCCAATAAATGTCCACAGAGCTCCTGGTCTCTGTTCCATGTAAAGTTTTACTCCAGGGGAGCTGTACCCAGATGTCTTTAACCCGTTAGTGACGAAAAACACGTCAGTGACACCCCAGCTCCATGAGTGAACAATTCAACAGCCGAAAAATGGCCTCACCGTGTATCATTGCACTGTACTTCCATCTACAACCATAAAATGACCTAGAATTAAACCCACACTCCTGAAACAACAGAAGTGACATTTTAATAACTGACTTCCCTTAGCCATCAAGTTCTGAGATCTTTAGCAATTCATTCTAAGGAAAACTGCCCCCCGAAAGTGAAGGATCACTTAACTGTACTTAGAATTCAGAGTGAATGCAGCTATATTGTCTGTTAAAAATCACTAAGTGCTCCAAAGAAAGAGCTGAGGAAGAAGTACAAACTCTCTACTTATTTGCTAAGTATTTCATATTCAGCTATTCGTGCTAACTGACTTTGACTGAATTCAATATACTTAGAATCAAGAACAATTTATGGTTATGTGTGTGGTTTGCCCTGCCATCTTAAAATGAAATGGCAGATATCAAAAATTTCAAAAGAAAAGAGCAGGTAATTTTTCATGAATGTAAGTGAAATTTGTCAAAATGGTAGAGAGCTCCAAGGAACATTATTGTACTGAATACTGCTTTTGGAATGCCTCATTAATAATTCAGACCATCAACGATGCTCTCAAATTACTTGAACACCACTAGAAAACATTTCATTAGAAGACTTAAACTCTTCCCACCTAATGTTCATTATTCCTATGTTTTCCCAAAAGAAATCAGGCCCAAGTTAAAAGCTCCTTCCTCCTGAAACATTTCTCTGGTTTGCTTTCAAATGGATAGGATACACACACATAGGATACACATACATACTCTATTTTCTGTTACATCATTAAGGCAGGATCCCTGTCCAATTAAGCCCTGCACCTGCGTTCTCTACCCTCCCACAGGGGAGCCCCTAGCACAATTCCTTAAAAAGAGTACAAGTTCAGGAAATATTTGTAACAGAATGAATAAGTACACAAATACACACTCGAATGGTTCTAGTGTGTCTTTCCTGTTTTTTCTGCATACCCCAAAGCCAAGTTATTTTCTAAAACCCTTATGTTCACCTTTCAAGCACATTAAGTTGGTTATTCAAGTTTCAAGCAGTCATCCCATGGTGCTTCCCACCAATGAACTTCGTTTGGATGGATAGAAATCTAGAAAGAGCATCTAAGCTCTCTTTCAATGTGCTTTACTTGAAAAATATTAACCAGGCAATTACTCCCTTTTCAAAAGTTAAGTCACTTCTCTTAACAGTTATCTATAAGCTGTCAGAACTTTGGCAGACTTTATGGAAAATACCACTTTAACTGTTGTATTAAAAATTAATCATATAAGGCTTCCTTTGTATTTTTACTACTTAAAAACTCCCTGATGATAAAGAAAAAGTTGTGAGGGGTTTTTGTTTGTTTCTTTTTAAGAGCATGAGGGTCTTTCCTCATGATGCAAAAAGATATGGTTATGGCATGTGCTAGGAAGGAAAATACCTATACTTTAAAATTACATTTTATAATGACCCTACATCCAACCCCCACCATTCCCCCACCCAGTACTACTGGGGATGGAAATAGGAGATAGTCTCTTGGTCATTTTTACCTTATTTCACACAGTATATTACCAAGCTTTTGCAGCTTTCTTTTTCCCCCTCCCTACCCCCCCAAAAAGCAGTTCCAAAGACCCAACATGAAGTTAAGTGAGGGATTTCTCTGAGTCTGCTTATCAAGAGTTGGAATGTTCATTAAAAACACCAGGCAGGTAGTTCACGCACTCTGGACCACAGTGAACTCCAACCCAAGGGGACTGCCATCTTCTCTTTCTGGAAAACCCTCCTGTTTTATGCTTCTCAGTGGCTTGACTCGTGTTTCTCTTCTGGAAAGTAAGCTCACTTGCTTGTGCCCTAACCAAAGTAAAAGTAAAGAAGCCCTATTTAACCTCCCAGCCCCCCTGGGGGCTTGGAATGGACCTTCCCCTGAAGTGGAGGTTCTTATTTCTGCCGAAGAATGTCCTTACCCATCTCATCCCATAAGGTAACTTAGAGTTGGTACTGATCTTACAAATTGCGTAGGCCCAACCCCTCACTGCACCACTAGAAAATAGAGGCCCAGGAAAAATCCGCTGATATGCTCTCTCCCCTCACTAGAAGGGGAGGCCAGTGCACTACTCCTTGAGCCACAGGCGTTATTCATCTGCTCCACTGGAAAAAAAGTACACACTTTTCTTATAGGAGAAATGTCATCACCCAGCTTGTGAGCAATGTAAGGAACAGAAATTCAAGAAAGAGGGGAAGACCATCATCTTCTGATGCTGAGGAAAAGCTAAATGGGAGGATGGATTTTATAATGCAAACTTAAAAAAAAATCAACAAAGGATTACATGGTTTGCAGCAGAAGAAATGAGAAAGGTGCGGAGAGAAACCATTTTATACAGTGAGTCGCACAAGCCTTCATCTTGGAGAATGCCTCAAGAAGTATCACTCTCAGAAATAAACAAAAACACTTTAATTGGTTTTGGGGGTTTTTTTTTTGAGACAGAGTCTTACTATGTCACCCTCAGTAGAGTGCTGTGCTGTTACAGCTCACAGCAACCTCCAACTCTTAGGCTTAAGCAATTCTTTTGCTTCAGCTTCCTGAGTAGCTGGGACTACAGGTGCCTGTCACAACATCGAGCTATTTTTGGTTATAGTTGTCATTGTTGTTTGGCAGGCCCAGGCCAGGTTCAAACCTGCCAGCCCTGGTATGTGTGGCCGTAGCCACTGAGCTACAGACACCAAGCCACTTTAATTGTTTTATATAACCTAAAATAGATAATAAAATCATCAGGTGAGTTCATTTATGTTTTTCTCTTTTCAAACTGAAAGATAGGCTTGGTGCCTGTGGCTCAACGGGCCAAGGTGCCAGCCACGTACACCTGAGCTGGCAGGTTCGAATCCAGCCTGGACCCGCCAAACAACAATGACGGCTGCAACCAAAAAATGGCCAGGCGTTGTGGCGGGTGCCTGTAGTCCCAGCTACTTGGGAGGTGGAGGCGAGAGACTCGCTTAAGCCCAGGAATTGGAGGTTGCTGTGAGCTGTGATGCCA
>CAUYON010077884.1:0-16465 GCA_963573935.1 Arctocebus calabarensis | reverse complement strand
CCCGAGTAGCTGGGACTACAGGTGCCCGCCACAGCGCCCGGCTATTTTTTTGTTTTGCAGTTCGGCCGAGGCCGGGCTTGAACCCGCCACCTTCGGTATATGGGGCCAGCGCCCTACTCGCTGAGCCACAGGAGCCGCCCTACTTTTTTTTTTTTTTGAGACAGAATCTCACTACGTTGCCCTCGGTAGAGTGCTGTGGAGTCACAGCTTACAGCAACCTCAAACTCTTAGGCTTAAGTGATTCTCTTGCCTCAGCCTCCCAAGTAGCTGGAACTACAGGCACCCGCCACAATGCCCGGCTATTTTTGTTGTTGTTGTTGTTGTCATTGTTGCTTAGAAGTCCCCTGCTGGGTTCAAACCCGCTAGCCTAGGCGCATGTGGCCAGCACTCTAACCACTGAACTATGGGCACCGAGCCCCCCTTACTAACTGTAAAAACTTGGGCAATGGGGTGGCCCCTGTGGCTCAAAGGAGTAGGGCACCAGCCCCATATACCAGAGGTGGCAGGTTCAAACCCAGCCTGGCCAAAAACTGCCAAAAAAAAAAACCCAAAAAACTTGGGCAATGATTATTCTCTAAGCTTAATTTCCTCATCTGTTAATTGGGGTGACAATAACATTTATATTATGGAGTTATTGCAAGGACTAAATGGGCCAAACATGAATAACTGGTTACTTAAACAGCGAGGACTTGATAGGGGGCAGAAGTGAATTCAGATTTGGGGGCCTGAAGTTTATACAGTTTGGGTGGGAGATTCTTTAAGAAAGAGAATTTTAAAATATCTTACTCTTTCAAAATCTATAAAACATGACCGTGTGAACACATTGCTAGGTTCCCTCTGGGGACCTCAGAAGAGGCTGTGAAGCTTTAACTTCATTAGTCTCTTGATAACTCTGACCGTGGGAAAGGGCGAAATTGTACAATAGTTTTATTCTTTTCAAATCACTGTCTTCAAACAAGCATGCCCCATGTACCCTTGCCCTTAGCTGAATCTGCTTGAGGACTGTTAGCTCTTTTTTGTATTATAGCCTAGAGGTCAGGGGACAATGCACTAGGGATGGAGGAATTGACTTAGGTCAGGTTCTGAATAGAGCTGCACCCGCTATATATCAGCATTGAGACCCAGCCGGGGTCCAAGCGAATCCTCTTTACTATTTTGTTAACAGCCAGATGTGTCAGCTCATGCCTGTAATCCCACTACTCTGGGAGGCCAAAGTGGGAGGATTGCTCAAGGCCAGGAGTTGGAGACCAGCCTGAGCAACATAGTGAACCCTCCCATCTCTACAAAAAACATTTTTTTTTATTTTTGAGACAGAGTCTCGTTATGTTGCCCTCAGTAGAGTGCAGTGGCATCACAGCTCACAGCAACCTCTAACGCTTGGGCTTAAGTGATTCTCTTGCCTCAGCCTCCCAAGTAGCTGGGACTACAAGCGCCCACCACAATACCCAGCTATATATTTTTTTGTAGTTGCCATTGTTGTTTGGCAGTCCCTGGCTGGGTTCGAACCCAGCCCTGGTGTATGTGGCTAGCACCCTTAGCTGCTGAGCTACAAGCACCGAGCCCAAAAACCATTTTTTTTTTTTTGAGACAGAGCCTCAAGCTGTCACCCTGGATAGAGTACCATGGCATCACAGCTCACAGCAACCTCCAATTCCTGGGCTCAAGCGAGTCTCTTGCCTCCGCCTCCCAAGTAGCTGGGACTACAGGCACCCACCACAACGCCAGGCCATTTTTTTTGGTTGCAGCCGTCATTGTTGTTTGGCGGGCCCAGGCTGGATTCGAACCCGCCAGCTCAGGTGTATGTAGCTGGTGCTTTAGCCCATTGAGCCACAGGCGCCGAGCCCAAAAACCATTTCTTTAATAATAAATAACAAACTAAATGTACATAACAAGGTCAAAAGCAGGAAATGTCTTTGTCTATTATTGTTACTATAATAATTCTTCCATTCAGAAATATTTATGGAGAACCTAGTACGTCCCAGGCCCTATGCTCAGTGCTGGATATAAAGCAATAAATAAGAGATAAACCAGGCTGGGTGTGGTGGCTCATGCCTGTAATCCTAGCACTCTGGGAGGCAAAGGCCAGTGGATTACTTGATCTCAGGAGTTTGAGACCAGCCTGAGCAAGCACAAGAGCCCATCTCTACTAAAGAAAGGAAAAAAAAAAAAATTGCCAGGCATTGTGGCAGGCGCCTGTAGTCCCAGCTACTCAGGAGGCTGAGGCGAGAAGATCACTTGAACCCAAGAGTTTGAGGTTGCTGTGAGCTGTGACACCATGGCATTCTACCCAAGGCAGAATGAGACTCTGAAAAAAAAAAAACAAAAAAACAAGAGGTTCGACGCCTGTGGCCCAACGGGCTAAGGTGCCAGCCACCACGTACACCTGAGCTGACGGGTCCGAATCCAGCCTGGGCCCGCCAAACAACAATGATGGCTGCAACCAAAAAAAAAATGACCGGGTGTTGTGGCAGGTGCCTGTAGTCCCAGCTACTTGGGAGGCGAAGGCAGGAGACTTGCTTGAGCCCAGGAATTGGAGGTTGCTGTGAGTTATGATGCCACAGCACTCTATCCAGGATGACAGCTAGAGGCTCTGTCTCCAAAAAAAAAAGAGAGAGAGAGAAAAGATAAACCACTTGCCTATATGGTGCTTTCATTCTAGTAAGAAGAGGCAGATATTATTAAATGCAGAATATGAATGTCTTCATATAATAACTAGGAAAGTGCCATGAAGGCTATGTTAAAGAGTTGTTTTTTTTTGAGACAGAGCCTCAAGCTGTTACCCTGGATAAAGTGCTGTGACATCACAGCTCACAGCAACCTCCAATTCCTGGGCTCAAGTGAGTCTCTTACCTCCGCTTCCCAAGCAGCTGGGACTAAAGGCGCCTGCCACAACGCCTGGCCATTTTTGGTTGAAGCCGTCATTGTTGTTTGGCGGCCTGGGCTGGATTTGAACCCGACAGCTCAGGTGTACGTGGCTGGTGCCTTAGCCCACTGAGCCACAGGCGCCGAGCCTATGTTAAAGAGTTTGATGAAAATGTTTTAGATTGTATATGAAGCCAGCACATTGTACCCCACCATTGCACTAATGTACACAGGTATGATTTAATTAAAAAAAAAAAAAAAAAAGAGGCAGATTAAAAAAAAGCAAACACACAACCAAGATAATTACTGTGTTAAATGCTCTACAGGAAATAGGATGCTTTGAAGGAGAATGAAGGGAGAAAGCTTCTGAGGATTTGGCATCTGAGCTGACCCCAACCACACCCACTGTTTATTGATCTGCTGTGTGTCAGCCCTGTGGCTAGGTCCTCTCCCATACTCTACCTCTTTTAACCCTTCTGTGAAGTATGTCATATTCTTTCCATTTTTCAGACAAGAAAATAGAGGTTCAAAGAGGTAACAGCAGACGCTGTTGCTACAGACTCACTCCCTCATCCCTTCTCTGTGTCCCCATGCCAGGGTTGTGGCTTCATCATGCCCAGAGCCCCTCCATTCAAGGTCTTGCTTCTCTCAGCCTCCTTGCCTGAGGGCTTACGTAGGTATCTATGAACCAGGAAGGAGGGGAGAGTATGTTATCAGGGAGTTGGTACCTACACACCCAGCCTCTATCTCTCAGGGAAACTGATCTCAGTTGCTCTGGCGGCAACCCACACCTTCGTGTACCCTTCATTACCTTTTCTTTCCTCCTTGCCTTTTTTTTTTTTGAGACAGAGCCTCAAGCTGTCACCCTGGATAGAGTGCTGTGGCATCACAGCTCACAGCAACCTCCAATTGCTGGGCTCAAGCGAGGCTCTTGCCTCCACCTCCCAAGTAGCTGGGACTACAGGCTCCCGCCACAACGCCCGGCCATTTTTTGGTTGCAGCTGTCATTATTGTTTGGCGGTCCTGGGCTGGATTCGAACCTGCCATCTCAGGTGTACGTGGCTGGCGCCTTAACCCGTTGAGCCACAGGCACTGAGCCCTACTTTTGCTTCTTGAAATCAGCTCCCAAATATAGCACCCAAGTCTCAGGGTCTGCTGTTGGGGGAACTCAAGCTAAAACAACTTAAATGACTCGTCCAAGGCCACGCAATCACAGGCAGAACTAGAATGCGAGCCCAGGCCCACATGGATCCCGTTCCACAAGCCAAACTGCTGCACCATGTGACCAGGAGCCTACGCCTGTAGCCTGGCTCAAGGCCCTTCACATCCTGACCCCAGCTGATTTTTTTTTTGGTCTCATCTCCTATCTTTTCAGTCTTGGCTGCCCCTTGCTCCAGGCACTGCAGATTGTTGCAAACGTAACATTTCCAGCCCTGCTATGTCCTTTCCCCCTTGCATGCCTTTGTAAGTGCTGTCTTCTCTGCCAAGACATGTGTTAAATTTATGGTCCATCCAGTGCCCACCTCACCCTCAAAGGCCTGGAAGGAACCAGAAAGTACAAGGGTTATTGCCCTTACCAGCTTCCCTCTTCCAGGTGGGAGTGGGCAGGATGCCTCTCAGCCTGGCCTTCTTCCTCCGGGCTCCACCTGGTGAATTCCAAATGCCAAGGTCTCAGCCCTGGGAGGCAAGATGTTTAAGCCAAGTGCTTGGACACCGGACCTCATTCAGTAGGCACAATGATTCTGAGAGGTCAGTGTCACCATTCCCAATTTGCAAGTGGGGAAACTGAGGTAACAGAGACCAGGCCGTAGGTCTGAATAGGACTAGGACTGCAAGGCGTATCTCCCTGTTCTGCTCCCACCCCTTGATGTCTGGCTAGAGAGAAAGGACAGGAACTGGGGTCCCTGAGGCTGCTCCCACATTACCCATCTGACAGGTCTAACTCTAGAGCTGGGGGCATCCCTCAAGGCAGTTGCCAGAGACCAGAGGAAGGAGGCCAGCCGCAGGAGCATCCTGCCCACCCCCACCTGGAACAGGGACGCTGGTAAGGGCATTAATCTTTCTACTGTCTGATTGCTTCCAGGCCTTTGAGGGTTTACTTGGCCTCAGCAACATCTTGCTTCCCAGAATCTCTCATCAAAAAGGATTCTCAGAGGCTGGGCCAGTTCAGGGATGCCCAGAGGCCAAGGCAGACCTGAATTTCTGCTTTTAATATTCTCTTTCTGGCTCCCAGCCTTGTTATTATCACGCCTATCAAATGCTAGCAAAGGCTTGCAACCTGCAGGACACACACACAGGCTGGCCTACAGCAGGTTTAGAGAAATGGGAGGGAGGTGGGGAGGGGTGAAGGTGTGAACTTTACCAATAAAACGTGTCAATCCCTGCTTAGCCCCAGGGAGGGTAGGGGAGGTGGGAACCAGGCTGGCTTCTGGGTTTACAGGGAGGTGGGGCTGACAGAACCTGATGAATATCCAAGAAGGACTCGGTCTGGATCACGGGAGGCAACTCGAGGCCCACCCTGTTTTTATTTCTGGGATTGACATCTGTGCTTCCTCTCTCAGTTCTGGATGGTTCTGCCTCACTCTTTGGATGTTGATGGCTTACTAAAGGGATTCTAGAAAATGACACCTCCAGGATTAAAGACAAACATACAGGAGCCAACATAATGCCAGGCACATGGCAGGGACTGAACAAATCAACTGTGTTTTCTTCTAAGGGAAAGTAGAAGGATCAGCAGATCTGATGTCAGGCAGATCATGGTCTGGGTCCTGGCTCTGCCCATCCAGCTGGGTGACCCTAGACAAGTGATTTCACCTCTCTGCATCTCCCTTTCCTAATCTGGAAGCAGAAATAAGAGAGTCTACTTAGCTCCTCTGGTGGTTGGGAAAATTAAAGGAGGCCACGTGTGTAAGGGTCCCAGCCCTTGCAGGGGCTCCCCAGTGTCAACTTGGGATTAGGTTCCCAGGTGGGGCCAAGGCTCCTCCTGGAGCACCCCCTGCACCTGATTACCTCCAGCCCCATCTCTGCCCCAGCTCCCACTCCTCTGCTGGGCATCTCCTCAAAGACCCAACAGGAAGCTGTGTCCACTCTGGGAAGGGAGGAGAGGAGAAATAAATCTTCCTTCTTTGACTTTGGAAAGCAAACTGTTAACTACCTGGGTTCTCAGCAGCCTGCTTGCTGGTAAACATTTGCCAAGCTGATGACACTGATTAATCCCTTAGCACCCAAGGCTGAAGTGCAGGTGTCTGGGTATGGGCTGCTGGGGGGAGGGTCCTGGAACTAACTTGAGGGAGGCTGGGCACAATGAGTCTAATTCAGGAGGAAGGAACAGAATGACTTCAGGAACAGGGTTTGAGACTCAACTGCCCTTAGCCTATCCAGTCCTGCTGTTCCGCAGACCCCTACCACTGGAATAACAGCCCCCAAAGGAGTGGCGAGGGCCAAAAGGTTAGGCTGCAGCATGAGGCTTGGGCTGTGTCTTGTGTGGGGCTGGACCACGGATGCCTGCCCTTTTCAATCCCTGGCTCTCTCTGGAAAATAGAAACCTACCTTAGAAGATGCAGAGACCCACCTCCTACAGGAGCCCAGACCCTGGGCCATGTCCAGGAGGATCTGGTTAGAAGGTAGACTGGGGGCTTGGTGCCTGTGGCTCAAATGGCTAAGGCGCCAGCCACATACACCTGAGCTGGCAGGTACGAATCCAGCCGGGGCCCAGCAAAGAACAATGACGGCTGCAACCAAATAGCAGGGCATTGTGGTGGGCGCCTGCCTGTAGTCCCAGCTACTTGGGAGGCAGAGGCAGGAGAATCACCTGAGCCCAGGAGTTGGAGGTTGCTGTGAGCTGTGATGCCACAGTACTCTACCCAGGGTGACAGCTTGAGGCTCTGTCTCAAAAAAAAAAAAAAAAGGTAGACTGGGATGGACTGTAATTATTCACCTGTACATACCTGCAGTTTGCCAAGCACTTTCCCACATGTTATCTCATCCAATGAGTCCCAGAATAAACCCGTAAAGAGGGAATTAGGCCCCTGCAATACCCTGCCTCAAACCTAGGTTCTCTTACTCACTGGCTGTGTAGTCCTTGGGCAATCACCTCTCTGAACCTCGCTAACCTCATTTATAAAATGGGGAGAAGAGTCACCTGCCCTGACAGTTTTGCTGTGAGGCTTAAATGAAATCCTGGCTCTAGAGAGCTCAGTAGAGCCTGGCTCATGGTTGGCACTTCCCTCAAATACTCCACTTTACAGAACGGGAAAAGGAGGCTCAATCAACTGTCAAATTATAATCCTCTGTCTGGTCACAGTGGCTCACACCTGTAATTCCAGCACTCTGGGAGGCCAAGGCAGGAGGATCCCTTGAGGTCAAGAGTTGAAGACCAGCCTGAGCAAGAGTGAAATTGGTCTTTACTAAAACTAGAAAAGTTAGGTGGGTATGGTGGTACATGCCTGTAGTCCCAGCTACCCGGGAGGCTGAAGCAGGAGGATCACTGGAGCCCAGGAGTTTTAAGTTGCAGTGAGCTGCAGTGTTGCCACTGCACTCTAGCCCAGGCAACAGAGACTCTATTTTAAAAAAAAAAAAAAAATTACAATCCTCTAAATGTCTTTTCTTTTCTTTTTTTTTTTGTAGAGACAGAGTCTCACTTTATTGCCCTGGGTAGAGTGCCATGGCGTCACACTGCTCACAGCAACCTCCAGCTCTTGGGCTTAAGTGATTCTCTTGCCTCAGCCTCCCGAGTAGCTGGGACTACAGGCATGTACCACCACAGCGCCCGGCTATTTTTTTGTTTTGCAGTTTGGCCGAGGCCGGGCTTGAACCCGCCACCTTCGGTATATGGGGCCGGCGCCTTGCTCGCTGAGCCACAGGAGCTGCCCCTTTTTTCTTTTTTTTTAAGACAGAGCATCAAGCTGTTCCCTTGGGTAGAGTGCAGTGGCATCACAGCTCACAGCAACCTCCAACTCCTGGGCTCCAGCAATTCTCATGCCTCCACCTCCCAAGCAGCTGGGACCACAGGCACCAGCCACAATGCCTGGCCATTTCTTGGTTGCAGCTGTCATTGTTGTTTAGTGGGCCTGGGCTGGGTGGATTTGAACCTGCCAGCTCAGGTGTATGTGGCTGGCTCCCTAGCCACCTGAGCCACAGGCGCCGAGCCAAATGTTTTCTTTTCTTTTTTTTTTTTTTTGAATCAGTGTTTTACTTTGTCACCCTTGGTAGAGTGCTGTGGCGTCATAGCTCACAGCAATCTCAAACTCTTAAGCTCAAACAATTCTCTTGCCTCAGCCTTTCAAGTAGCTGTGACTACTGGTTCCCCTTCACAACGCTTGGCTTTTTGTTTTGTTTTAGAGACAGAGTCTCACTTTGTCACCCTTGGTAGACTGCCATGGCTTCACAGCTCACAGCAACCTCAAGCTCCTGGGCTTAGGCCATTCTCTTGTCTCAGCCTCCCAAGTAACTGGGACTACAGGCACCAGTCCACAATGCCTGGCTATTTTTTTGTTGCAGTTCAGCCGGGGCCAGGTTTGAATCCGCCACCCTCAGTATATGGGGCTGGTGCCCTACTCACTGAGCCACAGGCGTTGCCCTATTTTTTAAGAGATGGGGTCTCTCTATGGCTCAAGCTGGCCTCAAATCTGTGAGCTCAGGCCATCCACCCGCCTCAGCCACCCAGGTTGCTTGGATTACAGACGTGAGCCACCTCGGCAGGCCTAATCCTCTAAATGTTAAAAAATATGATCATACATAGGGAATATGTATCTATGTTGTATTTCAGTCATTCATGAGGAAACAATTGGGGTGAAAAACTGATCCAGAGGACTCACTGGTGACAGTCAAGGGAGCACGAAGAATTCTGGAATAAGACTGCTAGTAAGGGGGCAGCACTGTGGCTCATCGAGTAGGGTACCGGCCCCATATACCGAAGGTGGCGGGTTCAAACCTAGCCTCGGCCAAACTGCAGAACAGAAAAATAGCCGGGCATTGTGGCGGGCGCATATAGTCCCAGCTACTCGGGAGGCTGAGACAAAAGAATTGCCTAAGCCCAGGAGTTGAAGATTGCTGTGAGCTGTGTGACACCATGGCACTCTACTGAGGGTGATAAAGTGAGACTCTGTTTCTACAAAAAAAAAAAAAAAATTGCTAGTTAGATTCCAAATAGGCAATGCCCCATATTGCATGACCTGTAACATTTGAGGGGTGAGCTCTACCGGTTAGAAATCTTTAGTGTTGGCTAGGTGTAGTGGCTCACACCTGTAATCCTAGCACTCTGGGAGGCTGAGGCGAGTGGATTGCCTGAGCTCACAGGTTCAAGACCAGCCTGAGCCGGAGCGAGACCTCCATCTCTAAAAATAGCCAGTGTTGTGGCAGGCACCTGTAGTCCCAGCTACTCAGGAGGCTGAAGCAAGAGGATCACTTGAGCCCAAGAGTTTGAGGTTACTGTGAGCTGTGACACCACGCACTCTACCAAAGGGCAACAAAGTGAGACTCTGTCTCCAAAGAAAACCTCCAGACCTTCCTACTCTGGAAAGCCTAGACTTGCTACCCCTTTAGGCTGATGATAAGAAAATGAAGGCCCAGAAAAAGGACATGACTTGTCCAAGATCCCACATCGTGCCTGGGAAAGGAATAGAGGCCAGACCTGCTTTGCCCCAACCCCCTCCCTGGTCCTGGGATGGCCTTCCCAGCCCTGTACCAAGTGGGGTCCAGGTGTGGGTTTACCCACAATGAACAGGAACTGTTCTTTATCCTGGGGCGCCTTGTGGAGGGGCAGACTCACTCCAGCTGAAGCTGGTTGGTAGTGGGGAGTCTTGTGAGTCACCGTGGTTTGTGATGATCTGTGCTCAAGCAAGAGCTGAAATCCCTGGAGCTTCCTGAAACCTCCAGTCCCCCTCACTTGCTAATTCTGCAGTGAGACATCCTGGCAGCCCAGAGCTGGAGGCACAGACTGAGCAGACAAGAAGCAGCAGATGGGTTTCCACGGTGATCTTCTCTTCTAGTCCAAGTGTCTTCCTTCTTCCTGAACAGAGTGGGAGGTGCAGCAAGAAGAACAGGGACGTAGGAGGGCAAAACCCAAGTCCTGGCTCCTAATTCGTGCCTGCTCCATGCCGAATGCTATACGTTTATTTTCTCATGTATGTGATCCTCTTCCCGTAAGCCTGTAAGAAAAAAGCTATCTTTAGCATCCTCGTTTTACTGATGAGGAATCAGAAGCACAGAGAGGTGGAGTGGTTTGCACAGGGACACACAGCTTGTTAAGAGCACGTGATCTCTTACCCAGAGCACTGCACAGTGCCCCTTCCTCTCAGCAGGCCTGAGCCATTCCTTCCAGAACTATCAGGCACAGCCTGAAGAGGAAAGAAGGGAGGAAACCCCAAGCAGAGAAGGAATACTTCAGATAAAGCCAGGTGTTGTTAGCCCTCCTCTCTCAGTGGGCATCTTGGCCAATAGGACACTTGGCACCTCAGGCAGGAAGTACCCCTATGCCAGGCAGCTGCCAGGTGGCTGTCACACCACCATAGTGAGGACATGAATGCCGCAGTGCTGTCAGCTCAGGAGGCCTCCAAAGCTCCTCCTTGTCCCCACATCCACATGAAGTCCTGCCTTCCTCCTCCCAGAAGCTTCCTACCCTTGAACCAGAGGCCAAGACTTCTCCTCCTCACTACTACCTTCTCTTTTTTGCCCTGGCTCATTCCCACCTCCCACCTCCAGTGCTCCCAGAAGTAGCAGCTTCTGTCCTAGTGATCAGAGGCCCCGCAGGTATAGGACAGGCACTCCTTGTGACTGTGATGAGCATGGGGGTGCTGGACGTGGTGGCTCAGGCCTGTAATCCTAGCACTGTGGATGCCCGAGGAGGATGGCTTGCCTGAGCTCACAAGTTTGAGACCAGCCTGAGCCAGAGCAAGACCCTGTCTCTAAAAATAGCTGGGTGTGTTGTGTGCACCTGTAGTCCCAGCTACTTGGGAGGCTGAGATGGGAGAATCACTTAAGCCCAAGAGTTTGAGGTTGCTGTGAGCTGTGACGTCACAACATACTACCAAGGGTGACAAAGTGAGACTCTGTCTCAAAAAAAGAAGAAGAAGAAAAGCATGGGGGTCCCGGAACCCTTGGCAGATCCCTGAGATTTATTTATTTATTTATTTAATTGTTTTTTGTTTTTTTTTTAACAGAGTCTCCCTATGTTGCCTTGGGTAGAGTGTCGTGGTGTCACAGCTCACAGCAACCTCAAACTCTTGGGCTTAAGCAATTCTCTTGTGTCAGCCTCCCAAGTAGCTGCGACTATAGGCATCTGCCACAATGCCCAGCTATTTTTTTTTTTTAATTGCAGTTGCCATTGTTTTTTAGCTGGCCAGGGCTGGGTTCGAACCCACTAGCCTTACTGTATGTGGCTGGTGCTGTAACCACTGTGCTACGGGTGCCAAGCCTTTTTTTTTTTTTTTTTTTTCTGTGCACACACACGCGCACGTGCACACAATAGGATCTTGTTCAATCGTGCAGGCTATAACGCAGTGGCATCATCATAGCCTACTGCAACCTCAAACTTCTGGACTGAAGGGATCCTTCTGCCTCTTGCCTCAGCCTCCTAAGTAGCTGCGAAAATAGGCAGACACCACTATGCCCAGCTAATTTTTCTATTTTTTGTAGAGATGGGGTCTTGCTTTTGCTCAGGCTGGTCTCAAACTCCTGGCCTTAAGTGATCCTCTCACCTCAGCCTCCCAGAGTGCTAGAATTACAGGCCTGAGCCACTTGCCCTGCCCCTGAGATCTATTTTTAAGATGTGCCCAGCTCAGTCCTTTTTGCCAGGATGCCTTGCCTTCTCTTTCTCCATCCAAGCCCCAGGGCCACTATATCAATCACAGTCCAGACAAGCCCAGGTCCCAGCTATCCTGAGAGCCTCCCCTGGGGGAATGAAGGTTCCATAAGACTTATGTGTGTGTATAGATATAGGTATATTAGCATAGCCAGCCAGGGTGCCCAGCTTTGGGGGTAGGGACACTGAGCAGGGTCAGGTATCCCCCCCAAACCCTAACCAGCTGACCTTGGCCTCCTAGCCACCCACCTCCTAACCATCTACCCAACCAGTCTCTCACTCATTCAACAGGTATTTTTGGACACTTATTATACATATTAATAAGTATTGAGCAGGGTAAATGAGTTCCCGTCTCAGAATGGAACTCTTGATCTTATTCCTCAAAACTGCTCCCCCCAGTCTCTCTGCCTCATCCTGACAACTCCACCCTGCCTGTGGCTTAGGCTAAACCTCAAATCCGACCCATCTGCAAATCTGTTGTTCTGCCCTAGCTCAAAATATATCCAGAATCCAACTGCTTCTCACTCCTTCCACCCCTACCAGCCTAGTCCAAATCTTCTTGGCTCACTTGAACTACACTTGGCCCAACCTGGCTCCCTGCTGGTTTCCTCCCATCCTACTGTCAGCCTCCTCCCTGGAGTCTGCAGGTGTCAGAGCTAAGCCCTCAGGCAGCAGGCAGGCTCCCCCTCCTAGCCTGTGCCCTGGCTAGTGCCCCTGCCTGGAGTGGTATTCCCCTAGAAGTCCACTGCATCTCCTCCCTCGCCTTCTCAGGGGTTTTAGAGGCCTGCCCTCTTCCCAGTTAACATCAAAACCCCTGCCTGTCTCTACAGCAGTTACTGCCAAACAGCCTGTGAGACGCTGTATTGATTCACCTTGTTTTTTACCCATTTCCCCTTCCTGGAAGGTCAGCTCCAGGAGGGTGAGACTTTACCTGCTCTGTTCACTGCCCTGCCCATAGCAGGGGCTCATAAAATAGCTGTCCAAGGTGAATGAATGAGTGGCTTGTAGGATGATGGATGGAATAATCAAAAAGCTGTCCTTGCCTCCACTGCTGCTATTTCCTGTTTCTAAAATCTGACCTGCAGGTCCTCAGAAGTCTTCTCTGACTCCTGGGCTAGGGAGCCCCTAACCCCACCGTGTCCCCACCCTTTACCCTGTAATTGCCTGGTTGCTGGTCTCATTGTCTTTGGAAGGTGATCTCTGAGTGCAGAGGTGTGTCTCAGTCAAGAGGCAGCTTGGAGCAATGGTTAGAGGGACGGGCGACCTGGGTCCAAATCCTAGCTAAGCTGAGGGCAACGCAGGCAAGTCACTGAAGCTCCCTGCGCTTGTTTTCTCTTCTGTAAAATGCAGATAATGATAGTGTCTCCCTCATTGGGCTGGGGAAAGGTGGTGTGAGTTGCACGACCTCAGCACTTACAGCATGCTTGGCACGTAATAGGCGTGGATGTCAGCTCTTACACAGTATGGACTGTGCCCCACTCCCAGGCTGTTGAGGGCCTCTGGGGAGATGGAACAAGGCAAGCAGGGGAAAGGAAGCCTCCACTTGTTGGGGACCCCCAGGGGATAGGCCTGGAATTAACCTGGCAACCATCTCATGCTGACATTATCATGCCTGTTACAGAGAGAAGGAGACAGAGGCCCAATGCCACCCAGCCAGTCGGGAATCTAGGCAGAGTTTCTCTCCAGGTCTGCCATCTTCACTCATCAGCCGGGGATCCTGTGTCTCCATTACCCCAGGAGTCCTCCAGTGAGTAACACTACCTGTTTCTGACCCCTCACAGAGCACAGCCCAAGGAAATGGGGTAATTGACTAATGGAGAATCAAGTTCAGGAAGCACTTCTCATATGGACTGGAGCACAGGCTGGAAGCTGGCTGAGTTTGGGGTGGGGGTGCTGAAGGTGGAGATGACCAAATCCTGGGGACAGTTGGAGGCACCTTACCCAACTTCCCTACCCACACCCCTAATTCCTCACTAATTTGTTGACTTTCTCATCTACTGATCTGTAGACTGCCCATACTCAGACACCTGGGTGGGCTGACAAGGGCTCAGGGTTCCAATCCCCACTCTGCCACTTCTTAGCTGGGTCACCTGAGGAAGAGTCCATCCCCCCTATGAACTGCACTTTTCTCTTATTAATGGGTAAACCTCTGCCTTGGAGGGTTGCTGGAAGATTTAGAGAGAGAGAGGCTGTGATAGCTTCTGGCCAACAGTGAGGTGTGGTGCCTCCTGGTTATTATTTCCAGCAATTGAGGAAACTGGTTTGGAAGGGGTTAAGTGGAGACCCTGCCTCCTAGCTGGGAGCGAATCAGGGCTGGTTGGGGAGGAGCCGAATTGCCGCTAGGAATGAGATCGCCACCAGCCAGATGCAGCCTGGAGAGGGACCTAGGAGGAGGCGACAACAGGGCTCAAGGGATACAGAGCAGGGGCCCTGGCCTCAGCAATGTGACAGCTCCAAATCAGAGGGTGCAGGACAGCTGCTGGGCTGGGGAAAGGAGAGGCTGAGCTGTCTGAGCTGGGGACGGCAGCAGAGGGGACGAGGACAGGACTCGGAGCCCTCCTGGCCCCCTAAGCAGGGATACCAGCTGCCCTTAGGGTCTGACCTCAGCTAACCCTGATGGCCCACATGGGGCACAGGATCTAATTTTAGCTCCAGCCACAGGGCTCACAGCCCGGGAGTGCCTGCCAGCAGGTAGAGGGACAGTCAGGCAAGAGGAGGAGTGGAAGACCAGCTCTGCCTCCTTCCAGCCTGCCGCCTGGCCACGCTATCCATGGGAGCCCTGATTTGTCTCCCATGGCCTGGCAGACAGCCCTCCTCTCAGCTGAGGGCAAGGTCACGGGGCACAGCCAGGAGAGCAGAGGGATACTGCCTTGCAGTCTGGACAGTAGTTGCATCAGCCTGAGTGGCACCCAGGGTCAGGGGGCCTGGCTGAAGGGCAAAGGCTGGCTTGGTTGTCCAAAGTCTATGGAAGCAGAGTCCTGGGCAGGAAGGGAAGTCCAGAAAGCTGGGTTCTACCCTGGTGACTTGCTCTTTGACCTGAGGCAGGCAGGCCTCAGTCTTCCCATCTGTACAATGAGAGCACTGGACTAGAAGTGGCTCCAGTCCCCCGCCCTCAGGGCCCTGCTCCTCCTGTTTGCTGGCAGAGGCCTCCCAGCTTCCTGGCTTCCACAGTCCTGGCTGTGGGTGGCCACATGCAGTCGTGGAGAAGGAAGTCCCTCTGGCTGGCACTGTCAGCCTCCTGGCTGCTCCTTGTTCTCCTGGGAGGCCTCCCCCTTCTCCGCCCAGCAGTGCCCCCCAGACCTCAGCCAGGGGCTCCCCAAGGCTGGCCCCGCTGGCTGGATGCAGAGTTCCTGCAGAGTTTCTCCCACCCAGGGGAACTTCTAGAAGATGCCCCTCAACCTCCTCGAGACTCTCACGTTAGCAGCTGCAACTGGGGAACCTGCTTTGACTCCTCGAAGTGCAGGGGTGATGGCCTCAAGGTATTTGTGCACCCAGTGGCGGCAGCGGCATCACCAATGTCTGAGACCCATCGCAGGATCCTGGCTTCCATTGAGGGCTCCCGCTACCACAGCTTCAGCCCTGCTGAGGCCTGCCTCTACCTACTCCTCAGCCTGGACACCCCAGCTGGAGAATGTGGCCCGGTGCCTTCACAATGGAATGGGGGCAAGAACCATCTGGTCCTCAGTCTCCACCCAGCCTCGTGCCCCAGAACCTTGCAGCTGGGACAGGCTATGGTGGCCAAGGCCAGCCCCACGGTGGACTCCTTCCGGCCTGGTTTTGATGTGGCCCTCCCTCTTCTCCCTGAAGCCCACCCATTACGAAGTGGAGTTTCTGGCCAGCTGCGGCAGCACAGCCCCCTGCCCGGGGTAGCCCTGCTAGCCCTGGAAGAGGAGAGGGGTGGGTGGCGCACCGCAGGCACCAACTCTTCTGCCTGCCTCTGGGATGGGCACTGCAAACAAGACCCTGGACCCGAGCTGTAAGTGAACCTTTCCTCTTGGGGGCTGGGTGGGAGGGGGCTGAGCTAGGAGCAAGCCTACAGAGCAGGATAGAGGGCAGGATTGAGATGGGAGAACCAGCTGATTCTGGCAAATGGTAGGATTGCAGCAGGAGGAAGTCAGGTTAGACAGCAGAGAGCATTTCCATCGAGATGGTGATTTGCCACAAGGGGTGTCAAAGGCAGATTTTGGAGTTCTCCCAGGACAATCTTTTTTTTTTTGAGATAGAGTTTCATTTTGTTGCCCCTGGTAGAGTGCTCTGGCATCATAACTCACAGCAACTCTAACTCTTGGGTTCAAGTGATCCTCTTGCCTCAGCCTTCCAAGTAGCTGGGACTACAGGCGCCGATCACAACGCCAGCCCAGCTATTTTTAGAGATGGGGGTCAGGCTGATCCGCCCACCTGGGCCTCCCAGAGTGCTGGGATTACAGGTGTGAGCCATTGTGCAGGCCTCCTGGGAGAATCTTTAAAAACATTAAAACACAACTCACTTCTACTTAATCCCTTTCCCATGTTTCAATCCTTCTACCCTAACATTTTATTTAACGTATATGTATATAGTGCTTACTCTGTGCCAAGCACTTTTATAATTCATGATTATAATAAAACACGAAGTGCTATTGACGAGAGTCGATATTTTAATTTACGTCAGTGGTTCTCAACCTTCCTAATGCCGTAACCCTTTAATACCGTTCCTCATGTTGTGGTGACCCCTAACCATAAAATTATTTTTGTTGCTACTCCATCGCTGTAATTTTTCTACTGTTATGAATCGTAATGTAAATATCTGATATGCAGGATGTATTT
>CAUYON010077880.1:0-18554 GCA_963573935.1 Arctocebus calabarensis | reverse complement strand
ACTTTCTTCTAGAATTTTTATAGTTTCATGTCTTAAGTTTAAGTCTTTGATCCAGTGAGAGTCTATCTTAGTTAATTGCGAGAGGTGTGGGTTCAGTTTTAGCCTCTTACAGGTTGCTAGCCAGTTCACCCAGCACCATTTGTTAAATAGAGAGTCTTTTCCCCACTGAATGTTTTTAGTTGGCTTGTCAAAGATCAAGTAACAGTAAGTAGCTGGATTCATCTCTTGGTTCTTTATTCTGTTCCAAACATCTACCTCTCTGTTTTTGTGCCAATACCATGCTGTTTTGATCACTATCAATTTATAGTAGAGTCTCAGGTCTGGTAGCGTGATTCCTCTCGCTTTGTTTTTATTTCTGAGTAATGTCTTGGCTATTCAAGTTTTTTGCTAATTCCATATTAAATGAAGTATTATTTTTTCAAGATCTTTAAAATATGACAATGGAGCTTTAATAGGAATTGCATTAAAATTATATATTGCTTTGGGTAGTATAGACATTTTAACAATATTGATTCTTCCCAGCCATGAGCATGGTATGTTTTCCATTTGTTAACATTTTCTGCTATTTCTTTTCTTAAAGTTTCATAGTTCTCTTTATAGAGATCTTTCACATCCTTTGTTAGGTAAACTTAGTCTTTAGCATAGCTTGGTGATCATCAGCAGAGAGATGCTGTGCTGGTGTTCTGCAGGCAGGAGAGGAGACAGAGTCAGAGTAAGCGGATCCGTGATAGAATGAGCATGCTCCCGACTGCCTTCTCCTGCAGCCTAATATAAGGCTGATCTGGTGCCTCTCAGCACCACACGTGCAGAGACTGACAATTCCCCACTGCTCTCATCTCTCGAGCTCTCGTGCTTGTTAGGAGAGCTAAATCCCTCTCCATGCCCTTTCCACCCAGATGTTCCGTTATTGAGCTATACAGGTATTTCTTATAACTCTCACTCCTCCTAGCCACAGGCTATATGGGCTCCAACAAGTATCAACTCCTCTGATCCATCAAGTCATCACTCATATGACACAGATATTTATGTTTGGGACTTAAGATTCTGAAAATCTCAATATCTATCTTTCCCTCCCTTCCCCTCTCCTCCCCTCTTCTCCCCTCCCCTCCCCACTCCTGTTCCTCCCTTTCTCCTCTCTCTTACTTTTGTAAATTAGATTCTTTTTTTTTGTTTCAGACCAAGTCTCACTCTGTCACCCTGGGTAGTGTGCAGTGGTATCACTCGTAGCTCACAGAAACCTCAAACTCTGAGGCTCAAGGGCTCCTCTTGCTGCAGCCTCCCGAGTTGCTGGAACTGCAGGCGAGCACCACCAGGCCTGGCTGGGATCTTTCTATTTTTAGTAGATATGGAGTCTCACTCGTACTCAGGCTGGTCTCAAACTCATAAGCTTAAGCAATCCACCTGCCTGGGCCTCCCAGTAGTGCTAGGATTACAGGTGTGAGCCACGACAACCAGTAAATCAAATTGTTGATGAGAAAACTTTATTTTTTTCTAAGTTTACAGAAATGGCACATATTTACTGCCATCTGTATCTATGTTTTGTAACTTAATAAACATGGGCATTTGTATATATTTTTTGAAACGAGTTTTAGTTTTCAGACTATGAGATACCTTTCATAGACCTATCTTCTGCAGTGTTCTCATTTTTAGCAGTTCCTAATACCTAAACTGCCAAGTACTTTTTCACGCTTAGCCTTAGATTCCTTCCTTTACATCAGATTTTATTGCCATAGTGCATCTGGGTCTGCAATTTTGTAGAAAGGTTTTTTTCCTTTGTTCCAGTGACACATATTATCATTCTCTACTTAAACTATTTTAACTGCACAGAATACTTCTTTAGAGGGTGCAAGTGATTTTCTACATATTAAACAGTGACTGCTACTTCTGTTTTGTATCTCTTTTTTATGCACATTTATAAAGTTTTGTCTGTTTTAATTGTTCTAGATATATCTAGAGCTCCCTCAGTTACAAGTATGCTATGTCTGCCCTTATTTTTTTCTTTCCTTTCTCTTCACTCACTTTGCAGCATTGGTATATGAAATCTGACATAATTACTTGCAGGTTTCTTGTTGGATTCTTCCTTTCCACGACTTTGCTTGCATACATTTTTAACAAGCTTTCAGGTGTGTTTTTTTGCCACCCTAAGTAAGAAACATGAAGGTCACTGTCATTTAAACTTAGATTTGCTTCTTTGATTACTTTCATTTTGAAGATCGTTCTGCATACTTACAAAGATACAAGTACAAAAAATATACTATTTATTTGATACATGTTCTGTATCATTGATTTGTTAAAAAATCTTTAGCTTTTTATAAGTTCCACTATGAATGCATTTCTTACATTTTTCTTATGGTCCATCATTTGTCTTTTAAATTCATTTAAAGTTTAAAATAAATTTGAGCAGGTTTAACATCCCTATATTGCAAAGGTTTCTATTCCAGAATATGAAATATTCTAAACTTATTTCAGTTGTGTATGAGCCCTTAGCTGAAGTGCCAGAATTTTCTTTAGTCACTATGTATCACTTTCATTCCTAGATTTTCACAGGGTCATTGCTGTATCAGTTTTTCATTAATTTTCTCTATGTTGTATAGGAGAGGTGTTGATGTTTACATATCATTTTATCTGGATACCTTAATGAATATGTATTGAGTCTTTACTATGTTAATGCAATATTTAATCTCCGATGATGTGTTTATATATTTTTGTGTACCCCTTTATATTTATTCACACATAACTCACCCTGTTTCCTACAATAGGTGTTTTAACCTTTTTGTCCTTTTTAAAAAATTAAACAATAAACCCATAGATCTTGTATACATTAATGCCTTTATGGGGTACAATGTGCTGATTTCATATAGAATTAGCAGCGTTTGCTTCACACTGATTAATATATATCTCATCTCATTTACTTAATTATTCTACTAAGACATTTACACTCTATCCTTAATAGATCCATCATGTACCCTTGCATAATGCACCATAGGTGTGATCCCACCATTCACCCACCCTGGATCTGACCGTCCCCTCCTCTCCCATTCCCCCTCCTCTCTCCATCATCTTGGGCCATAGTTGTGATCTATTCTTCATATGAAAATGTGAGTGGTTGTAAATTGGTTTCATAATAGCACTGAGTACATTGGATATTTTTTTCTTCTATTCTTGAGATATTTTACTAAGTAGGATATGTTCCAGCTCCACCCATGTAAAAGAGGTAAAGTCTCCATCTTCTTTTAAGGCTAAGGATACATTTATAGATAAAACAGTTTTTCCTTTTAGGGAGTTTATATATTGTCGTAACGCCTATGGCCCTGGTCTCGATCACAGCAGAAAGGAACCAGGTGAGACGCAGATTAGAAGTACAAGCTTGTAGGAGGCGGGCTAACCTTGATTTCAGGATAGCCCCAAGCAACCTCCTCAGTAGCCTTTTATTGAGACAGCACAAGACAGGTGAGAGGAGTATTAGACAGTGACTACTTGCCCAAGGATCCCCACGGGCTAGGTTCTTTCTCCAAGGAGCACCTGCAGAGGAATTGGCCGAGGGCCTGTCCCCCAGCTGCAAATCATCTTGCTCAGAGGTCATGTGGCTCTTGGCGTCCTCTACAATATATCCACCTATATAATACATTTAATGACAGTTGCAATTCTTCCTTTCCAATAGCTGTTTGTATATATGCTTGTTGTTTTCCCAAATGTGCAGGCACATGTGTGTTTCTTATTAAAATGTTTTTAGGGTGGGATTGATTAACAGCATCAATCTTATCTACTTCTTGTCCTTAGTCAAAAGTGTTTCTAATATTCCACCATTAAGTTTCAAGTTTTTGATAGATTTCTCATTTTTTTATTAATTAAACAATTCAATTTTAAAACTAAATTTTCTAGTATTTCTTTGTAAGCACAAACACTATATATGTTAAAATTTATTGAATGCTTTCTTGGCTCAGCACCTGTGGCTCAATGGGCTAAAGTGCCAGCCACGTACACCAGAGGTGGCGGGTTTGAATCCAGCCCAGGCCCGCCAAACAACAATGACGGCTGTAACCAAAAAATGGCCAGGCATTGTGGCAGGCGCCTGTAGTCCCAGCTGCTTGGGAGGTGGAGGCATGAGACTTGCTTGAGCCCAGGAATTGGAGGTTGCTGTGAGCTGTGATGCCACAGCACTCTATCCAAGGTAACAGCTTAAGGCTCTGTCTCAAAAAAAAAAAAAATTATTGAATGCTTTCTTAATATCAGCTTTTTTACCTTTATTTACTAAGGATAATTAAATTGAATGTTTTATTGCTGCTATTAAATGTACTAAGTCATAATATACTATTACTTTAATCAGTTCTGAATTTTCTGTTGTAATCTTCATTTCTTTTAAAATACAGACTATGATTGATAGTTCAATGTTTTTATTATGCATAAAAATAATTTGGATTTCAATAGTGCTTTATTTGGTAGGTATTGTTTCTTGTATCCTATAGCTATCTTTATTTAAATCACTTTTAAACAAATTCTGCTCTGCATTCTCCAGCAGTTCTTTAAAAATTTTCCAAATTATAAACCAATACAGTAACAACTGAAAGCTATCATTATTGCTTTTTGATTGGAAATGGCCATTTTACTTTTCACATTTGCAATATTAGTGGAAATAAAGTTCTGAGTTTGTAAAGGCATCAGACCAATCTGACATGACATTTACTTGTGAGTTGGTTTTCAGTTGCCATGAATCTCCAAGTTCAAGGTCGCTTAGTCTGAGCACAGCCAGATGAACCAGCATACAACCGACTTCAAAGCCTAAATGCTCAGTCCCAGGAGCAGAAACTGGATTAAGTAGCAGACAGTTCATGGACACTCCAGTCAGACTCCTCCCAGGCAGGATCCACTCAGAAGCCACTCGGAACATTGTGGGGCATCACTCTGCTGAAGGGTCTCACCCGATCTCATTTTTCTTTGTCTCCAAAACTAATCTAACTCCCTTGCTGGGGGACACACAGCTTTGATGATGGTCTCTAATATTTTCTGTATTTGTGCCAAGTAATAAACCCCCCTTGCCATGACTGACTTTTTCCTATGGGCCTGATTCCTGTCAAGTAAACCAAACCCTCCATTTGAGAGGTTGTATTTTCAACTCCTTCAAAAACTAAAAGACAATATTTTATTTCTATTATAGCATCCAGTATTATAAAAAAGAAATTCATGTAAATATTATTATTACTTGTAAGTTACTATTTGCTTTCTCTTGTGAAGCTTTTTCTTTTATCTTAAAATATCTAAGATTTGCATTCCCACCAACAGTGTAGAAATGTTCCCCTTTCTCCACATCCACGCCAACATCTCTGGTTTTGGGATTTTGAAGCAGTATCAAAAATACTTACTGGGGTTAGATGATATCTCAAAGTACAGATCCCTTACTGGGAACTTACTGGGGTTAGATGATATCTCAAAGTAGTTTTGATTTGCATTTCTCTGATCATTAAGGATGGTGAGCATTTCTTCAGGTGTCTGTAGGCCATGCGCCTGTCGTCTTTAGAGAAGTTTCTCTTCAAGTCCTTTTCCCACCCTAAATCCATGAATTTTCTCATTGACCAGGGTCAGTGGTTGTTGGAGTCATTGGGACCAAATCCTGTGCTATTGTCTATTTGGAGACACTGAAAACAGCCTCCCAGATGGAATCAACCAGCCAGGGTAAGATGCCCCCAGTGGCAGAAGGTGAAAGAGCTGGTTTTCCAAGGGACTAGTTGGTGCCTTCTCACATATTATGGGCTTTACTCTGCCTGCTGCCTTCTTAAAAACAAAACAAAGCAAAACAAAACAAAACTCTTTAAAAATCTCTTTCTATTTGAAAAAATAAAAATGAGTCTAATTCAGGGCATTAACATCACAATTGCTCAGATGAGAAGACCTTGTGAGCTTAATGGGGTGGGGTGGGGCTTGAGGGAGGGGCGGCGTCTAGGTGGGCTCTGGACCGAGACAATGAAAGTTGGATGGAATGTTGTAAAACATGAAGTTACTGTTTCAGCAAGATGATTGTGATTTGTACAATCTTCCTTGTCTCAAATATGTTCTATTTGAGTTGAGTGCAGGGGCATTTGCTTCCCTGAGGAAGCTCATATAAACCGCAATGAGTGAAAAGTAGTCCTGCTGATGGGGGCCTGGGTGTGGGTGATCTGAGCTAAGCCCAATGTGGTACTTTTTGCCAATGTTGTGATGATTCCTCTGCAGAGTCCCTGCCAGCTGTGGGGGTACCTGTAGCCTTCAAGCCTCCAAGCAGTCATTTCTACTTTATTACCTTGTAAGAGCATCTGGATCCCTGGGTCACCACAAACACAGAGTCATTGCCAATGGAGGGAGGATGGGGTGGCATGGTTTACAGTGAATTAGAAGCATCAAGGAAAAATCACCCAGACACACTCAAGGAGAGATACTCTCCTCAGAACAGAAGAGAGGGATCGGACTCAACGCTCCAGAAACAGAAGGCGAGTATTTTTATATGTGGATGAGCTAGTAGAAAAGTAGCAATACTGTGGTGTATCAGGAGTAGGGTGGTCGGTGTGATTAGGCCAGCAGTGCTTGTTAACTGGTGTTTATGTATGTATGTATGTATGTATTTATTTTTTCTTTCTTTCTTTTTTTGTAGAGACAGAGTCTCATTTTATTGCTCTCGGTAGAGCTCACAGCAGCCTCCAATTCCTGGGCTTAGGTGATTCTCTTGCCTCAGCCTCCTGAGTAGCTGGGACTACAGGCGCCCGCCACAACACCTGACTATTTTTTTTGTTGTTGTTGCAGTTTGGCCAGGGCTGGGTTTAAACCTGCCACCCTCAGTATATGGGACTGGTGCCCTACTTACTGAGCCACAGATGCCACCCTATTTATTTATTTTTTGAGATAGAGTCTTGCTATGTCACTCTCAGTAGAATACTGTGGTGTCACAGTTCACAGCAACCTCAAACTCTTGGGCTTAACCAATTCTCTTGCCTCCGTCTCCTGAGTAGCTGGGACTACAGGCGTCTGCTACAATGCCCAGCTATTATTTTTTCGTTGTAGTTGTCATTGTTGTTTAGCAGGCCCCGGCCGGATTTGAACCTGCCAGCTCAGTGTGTGTGGCTGGCACCCTAACCACTGAGCTACAGGCACCGAGCCATAACTGGTGCTTGTTTAACTTAGGTTCCTAGCCTCCCACACAGTCTGGGAGAGAGGGGTGCTATCTGCCTGATGACCCCATATTAAAGAGATGGCTCTCAGGTCTTTGAGAAAGACATTCCTGGCGTATTAAAGGGGTAAGAGGCGGAGAGAAAATGTACATCTCAAAGGAACAGAAAGAATTTACACTTGTAAGTTTTTTTAAAGGAAATGTTCTGAGAAATGGAGGTAAGGAAGAAAGATGTCTGAAATTTAGTTAAGCTGAGGGAAACATTAAGGCCATGCTTGTCAAAAGCCAACCACCAACTGGGAAATTTGATGCATTACTTCCCAGGTTATTTGAGTGTTACTTAAAAAAAAAAAAGATACTCAAGTTCTTATGCTCTCTTCTAAACTACTTTCATTCATTAATGGAGGCTCTTTAGCTAAAAGTAGCAAGACTCAAGTAGCAAAAGATTAGACTTCTACTGAAAGCCTGCTCTCCAAACCTCTACTGGGTTGCTAAGAGCTCAAAATAAGGCCTCTCTTTTAGGAAAATATGTCTTCTGGTCTACAAAGACAACGAAATTTAAGATCACCCACCCATTTTCTGCTTTCCATGACTTATCTTTATAGGTAGAGGTAGTTGAGGACTAGGGTGATACTATTGAAGTGTTGAAGGCACTGGCTTTGGGATCCTGGCTCTGCACCTTATAAGTTATATTCTCTTGGGCATGTATTTAACCTCCCTTTGCTTCAGTTACCTAGTGTATAAAATAGGGGTGACTCTAGTTAATTTTTAGGAATGCCATATGGATTAAAAGACATAGTACGTACCAAAATCTTAGCAAAGTACCTGTTGCACACTAAGGGCCAACAAATGATAATGATCATTAATAAGATGGAAAGTCTTTACAGGGTTTCTAAAGAGAATTTTGGTGTAAAAATAAAAAATGATAAGGGCAGTTTCAAGTTTATTGTCTGTCTTATGGGAAGTAATGTATTCTTCATTATTTTTATTCACTCATGATTGGCTTGTGCAATTAATATCATTATTTAAGGAACAATTATTCTGGTTGACACTATCCATGTTTTGCCTTTCTTTTTTTTCCTTTTCTTTGGTTGCAGCTGTCATTGTTGTTTGGCGGCCCCGGGCTGGATTCGAACCCGCCAGCTCAGGTGTACCTGGCTGGCACCCTTAGTTGCTTGAGCCACAGGCGCTGAGCCCATGTTTTGCCTTTCTTCTAGCTTAATGAAGCTTAATCAGGTGGGCAGTATAATAAAAACATAAGGGTTGGGGCTATTCAGTGTTGTCTCTTGTCAATAAGGTTTATTGTTGACTGTGTCAGAGGAAAACAATGGTATCTAGACCCTGCCAATTGAGTAGAACCATGTTTCAGCTGGAGAGATTCCTTGGCCCCATAGCTCAAAGCTTAGATGAGGTGGAGCAATAGGGAAGCCTCCTGGGCCCCTTTCCCTGCCTCCAGGATCCTAAGGCTCTGGTTGAAAGAGGATCCAAAAAGACCCTTGAGGAGGTAAGATTTCTTTTCATTAAGGTCCAGAACAGGTTGTCTTTAGCAGTCCTCTCCACACCTCTTTTGGACGTTTTGAGGGCCAGGGGTGAGTGTGAGGGATGATAGGTGGGAGGTGGCCTCTGGTCAGTATGGCCACCCGTGGGGTGGCAGGGAAGTGAAGAAGGAAAGTGACCTAGAGAGAGCTAGAAAGGGGGCCACTTTAAATTAGACCTGACCCTTTTGGTTTAACCATCCAAAGTCCCAACCTCTTCCCACTGCTATGGCCCCATTTTGGGCCCTTGATGGTGGATCAGAGCTTCCCCATGATTGTATGTGTGTGGTAGGTGGGCTGTGTACATATATGTGTGTGCGTTGTGTGCATATGAAGAGGTGTAGGGGAAGGTGCTTGGGCTTTATGCATGAGGTCATACTACTAGGTGATTTTATTTACAAAATTTTTTTTGTTTACCATTTTATTATTATTTTAAGTTATGTTAAATTAGTAAGTTATTAGTTATGTTTAAGTTTATTGTTATGGATATACAATATCCATTGTATATCATTAACAATTAGAGAATTAAGGTTAATATGATAACACAAAATATGAAATACATAGAAATAATTCTTCAAAAATATATAATATATACACACACAACCACACACGCACAAACACACACACACACACACAATAGGTGATTTTAGATGGCTAAATGAGGACTTTTTTAAAATTTCAGATTAATGTGAGGGTAAAAACAACTAGGCTACAATGTTTGCATTGGTTAGGTAGGGTTCCTGTTATAGTTGGGTCCTGCCCCCAGAAAGTGTGCCACGTATCTTTACACTGTGCCCATTAAGTGAGAGCACACCAGTCCCCCACCTCCTCCCTTCTCTTCCTTCTCCCCTTTCCCTTCACCCCATCTTGAATTGAATTGAATTTTTCTTTCACGTGAGCATGTATTAGATTGTCTACTGGCTTCATATTAGTGCTGAGTACATTGGACACTTGCTTTTCCATTATTGTGATTTCCATTATTGTGAAGAATGTGTTTCAACTCCATTCAGGTTAATACAAAAGATGTAAAGTCTCCATCTTGTTATGGATGAATGGTATTCCATGGTGTACAAATACTACAGTTTATGAATCCATTCCTGGGTTGGGGGGCACTTAGGTTGTTTCCAGATTTTGGCAATTGTAAATTGAGCCACAATAAACAATCTAGTGCAAATGTCCTTATGATAAAATGATATTTTCTCTTCTGGGTACATGTCTAGTAATGGGATTGTGAGATCAAATGGAAGGTCTATTTTGAGTTCTTTGAGGATTTTCTGTAATTCTTTCCAAAGAGGCTGTATTAGTTTGCAGTCTCACCAACGGTATAAAAGTGTTTCCTTCTCTCCACATCTGAGCAAGCATCTGTAGCTTCGGGTTTTTGTGAAGTGGGCTAATCTTACTGAGGTTAGGTGATATCTCAGAGTGGTTTTGATTTGCATTTTTTTTCGATGATTAGGGATGGTGAGCATTTTTTTCATATGCTTGTTAGCCATTCGTCTATCTTCCTCAGAGAAGGTTTTTTTCATGTTTCTGCCCAGTGATAGGTGGGATTGTTTGTTCCTTTTTTTGTTGATTAATTTTGAGTTCTCTGTAGATTTTAGTTGTCAATCCTTTGACATGACAAAGACTTAAATGCTGGTAAATGACATCATGAGAAAGTTATTTACTTTCCACTTTTTGATGGAAAGAAAAAAGGGACTTATTTTGATACTAAGATTGTTTTGCCTTTCCAAGCCTTCCTACTCTTCATTGAAAAGATACGAACCCATTTAAAGGAAAATGTTAACTCAATAACAGTACAGGTGAGGCAGGGTGCAGTGGCTCATGCCTGCAATCCCAGCACTTTGGGAATCTGAGGTGGGAGGATTGCTTGAGGCCAGGAGTTTGTGACCAGCCTGGGCAACATTGCAAGAGCCCATTTTTACAAAAATAAAAATAATTAGCTGGTGGCTCAGTGCCCATAGCACAGTGGTTACGGAGCCAGCCACATACATGGAGGTTGGCAGGATCGAACCCTGCCTGGGGCAGCTAAAACAAAAATGACAACTGCAACAAAAAATATCCAGGTGTGTGGCAGGTGCCTGTAGTCCCAGCTACTTGGGAGGCTCAGGCAAGAGAATCACTTAAGCCTACGAGTTTGAGTTTACTGTGAGCTGTGTTGCCACAGCACTCTACTGAGGGTGACATAGTGAGACTCTGTCTCAAAAAATAATAATAAAAATTAGCTGGGCATAGTGGTGCAT
Source organism: Arctocebus calabarensis (assembly GCA_963573935.1). Classification (NCBI taxonomy): domain Eukaryota; kingdom Metazoa; phylum Chordata; class Mammalia; order Primates; family Lorisidae; genus Arctocebus; species Arctocebus calabarensis. The sequence goes on along the minus strand of CAUYON010077880.1, from coordinate 7,641 downwards.
ACCTATAGTCCCAGCTACCTGGGAAGCTGAGGGAAGAGGATCACGTGAGCCTAGGAGTTTGAGGCTCAACGATAGTGCCATTGCACTCCAACTTGGGTAATGGAGTGAGACCTTTTTTGAAAATAATAATGAGTACAGGTGAGCACACAGTTATGACAAAAATCATGCTATGAGATGCACCAGACCAGGCGGACCCACCATCTTGGCTGTGAAGAATGGTTAGAGTGAGAATCTTGCTCTTCCTCATGGGAGAATCTTGCTCTAACCACTCTTAACTCAACTGGCTGCTCAAGGGAGGTGTGTAAAAGGAAGGGAAAGCGTCAGGAGCAGCGGCTCATACCTATAATCCTAGTGCTCTGGGAGGCCAAGGTGAGGGAATCCCTTGATCTCAGGAGTTTCAGACCAAGCTGAGCAAGAGTAAGACCCCATCTCTATTAAACATAGAAAAAGTAGCTGGGTATTGTGGTGGGCTATGGGGGAGGCTGAGGCAAGAGATTTGCTTAAGCCCACGAGTTGGAGGTTGCTATGAGCTATGCTGGTGCCATAGCAGTCTAGCCTGGGGCAACAGAGTAAGACCCTGTCTCAAAAAAAAAAAAATGATATTACTGAGGAACTGTCCAAACAGAGTGGACACCATCTTTTCTTCAGAATATGCAGTTTTCTCAGGTCAGCAGCCCCTGCCACATAACTACTATGGGAAAAGCTAATGTGGTGCAGCATACAAGGGGAAGCACTTGTGGATATTTGCTGGGCTGTGACGTTCCTCTTTACTAGGTGAGATTCTTGGAATTGAATTTTCTTGGTCATGTTTCAGAGTCATTCAATTTTTCAGGGCAAGGCAAAAGCAGGGGATGTTGCCTGGATTTATGTAACTGGATTTTTTCCTCTTCTGTCCTCCAGCTCTGCAAATCTGGTGTAGTTCAAGTGCCTATCAAATCCTGGAGCAAATTGGAGACTACATATAGTGGTGTGTCATGGGAATTTACAAGTCAAGATAGATACTGGCTGACATATCTGTGGAGGCAGGTGTGGGAGAGAAGCAGTACAAGGAAACTCTAGCCATTAAAGGCCCGTGGATCACTGTGCCCAATGAATTCACAGGGAGACTTCGTAGCATTTTACATGCTGTCTCTGCCACAGGAGAAAAGTCCGAAACAAAATCAGAAATCTTTTGACTTTTGAAGAAGACATTAGATTATGGAAGGTTTTGGACTATATATTTGTTAAAAAAACTGCAAGTGTTTTGGCTCATAAAGTATATGTATTTTTTTATCCCTAGACTTTAATGAAGAGATTGGATTTTGCTTGAAATGCTCCTTCTTGGGGATGAGGAGGATAAAGAGAGCCAGGGGCAGCAATCCTTGGCAGAATTGTGGAACAGGCAAAATATATGCCTTTGGTTTGTCCCACATTCCCTTTCCAAACCCTTCTCCCTGATTTTAGCATCCTTCTCATTCCTAGTTGCTGGACCCAATCTTCTCCCATTGCCTGGGGTTCCTCCCAAGATGGAAAAATTCGTTCATGAACTCACTCTTAGTGGGGTGTGAGGTACTCCAAGGCATTTTCCCTTCTAAAGACTGTTTGATCTTGAAAGTGGAACAATCCCTAGAAAAGGCAATGGAATTAATTGCATTGAAGTCATTGAAATTAGTTTAGACACATTTATCCCTGGGGCAGAAGGTGGGACCAGCTGAAGGTGAGAGGGATTTTCAAAGCCCTCCCCCTTGACTCCACCCTCAGGAGCTCAGGGAGCAGGAGTGCTCCTGGCTCTCCTTCCACCAGAGCCGATTCTGTCTGAGTTCACGCTAGGGCTATAGTGTGACACGTCACTCTGCTCTGACTCCCCCACATGGAGAGTCACAGAAATAATGATTGTGTTCTGCTTAAAGTCAATTTAACCAGCTATAAAATAATGTGAGATGCGTGTGCATTATTTGTGGGTGGTTCCCAGTTTCTGTGGTATTTTTGTATATTTAAAATATGAAACATGTTCAGAGACAGTACCATGGAAACCCACATAGCAAAGCCCAGGAAAAGCAACTTGCTCCTGTGGCTTCACTCTGAAATTTGTTTTGCTTGGGGTTCTGGTCTCATGAGTGTTTCTCTATTAGAATGAATCACAATAAATTCAGTTGGGTCTGATCAGCAAACACAGACAGATAATATTTCTCTTGCAGAATGTATCAAAGTGAATCTTAAGTGAGTGAAGGCTTCCAAACACCAGTTTTCATGTAAATAATGGGTGGGAGGCGATTATTGATCTGCAGTCGAGGGACCAGTACTAATTTTTAACGAGGGGTTACTGCTTGCTTAGTAACTGTCCCAACCAGATGTCAGTGTTCAGGATTACTGGGGCGGAGGGGTCATCATCCTCTTTTAGCTTCGTCAGAGGGCCAAATAGCTGCAGAGCCCAAGCCTGTCTCTCCTCTCCCAGCTTGGCAGCCCACATGGGGTTTGTTGGCCTTGGAACTAGTGAGTGTGAACAGGTGTGACTGGCTCGTTAGTCAGCCAGTCTCTCTCAGAGCCTAGGGAGCAGTGGTCTCTGCCCTAAATTCAGGGCACGCACCCAGCAGCAATGTGGGGAACCAATTTAAGAGCTGTCTCTTGGGGATGCCCATCCCCGATTTCCCTGGGCAGACTGGGAGAATATGCGCTGTCATGTGCGTGAGTTGGTGAGTCTGTCACCAGACGGCTCCCTTTCTGACTGAGTTGGCTACTTCTTCCCTAATTACACACTTGGGTTTTTCCTCCCCAGGGAAGGGAAATGGTCACTTATTAGCTGGAAGGAAAGAAGTTTGCTGTAACCTCCAAAGAGGTCTCTGGCACTGCTGTCCCCATTCGAGGACCAGAGAGAAGCTCTTTTAATTTCGGAAGTAGTTAAGAATGGACTGCTCTCTGGCTCAGCAGAAACCTATTTCTTTGTTCTGTACTTGGTTTTTGACTCTTTCTAGCCATGTAGACCAGCCTGTCACACTCTTCTCATAAAATGCAGAGGAGCCTAGCCTTTGAAATTTTGGTGGCCTCTCTGGGCTGTAGGGAAGTGTGACAACTCCCTTCAGACTGAAACCACCGACGATTAAAACGAAATGTTTCTCTTTCTCTCTCATCTCATTTTCCTGTTTTCTGGGGAAAATGAGTGAGTGATGATCCCTAGCAGGGGTGTACATGCTGCCAAAAGGAGCGAGCACTGAGCCTGGCGGCGCTGAGGACCAAGGGCGTCCAATTTGGGTGGCAGATGCAGGTTTCTTTAAACATGTTAGGGCTGGTTTACAACTAAATTTTGAGATAGGCAAATGTATATATTAAGCCCCTTTGCTCCCCTTTCCACATTTTCTTACTTTCCTTATGTGTTTTCCACATCCACCCCTCCCTGCCACGTGCCTTCCTTGGTCCCCCAAAGGTCCCCCTCTCAGTCAGAGTTCTAGATTATTCTTCTTCCAGGATCCCAGGCAAACTGTCCTTTAGGGCCTCATTAGGAACTGGCTTCTTGTTCATGGAATAAATTACTCTTGTTGCAATATTAAATTTGTATGGGATGGGTGATATTTTTCATTTTAATAGGGTTATCTTTCCTTTATCTTATGGAAGTGACACAGTGAGAACACAGGTTTGGGGACGAGCCTTTAGAGAAGGGGACTTTTAAGCAATTCTCAACACCTCTGAAGAGAAAAATGTGCTCCTTTTGTGAAGAACTGTGTGTGCTTTTAGATAAGTCATCCTTGGCTTCCTATCCTGTTAGGTCAGGATACAGAAAAGAAACTAGAAGCTTTTAAAGGTCGGTTTTCCTTTTGATATATCAAGAGTTGCTTTCCTTCCTTTGGAGAGAAGCTTCTTGACACAGATATTAATCATTTTCAATGTCCTCTACATTTTAGATAGTTTGAGTGAGGAGAAGGAACCTTAAAGGGTGCAGGTATTCAAATGCCACGGACTCCCTTAGAAGGAGTCCTGTGTCTGGGTGTGGCAGCTTATGCCTGTTGCTTGGTGTGGTGGCTAATGCTTGTAGTCCTAGAACTCTGAGAAGCTGAGGTGGATGGATTGCTTGAGCTCAGGAGTTCAAGACCAGCCTCAGCAAGAGTGAGACCCTGTCTCTACTAAAAACAAAAAAAATGAGGCAAGAGGATCACTGAACCCAAGAGTTTGAGGTTGCTGTGAGCTAGGACCCTGCAACACTCTACTGAGGGCAAAAAAATGAGACTCTGTCTCCAAAAAAAAAAAAAAAAAAAAAGAACCTGCCCATATTATCTTCAGGAAAAGGGCTGCTGCTTCTTCCACAGCTTGGAGCCCATGACTTGCCCTGTGTTCACTTTCCCATCTCCAAACCACCTATCTCATCTCATACCATCCTTCACACTTTACTATCTTTTTTTTTTTTGAGACAGAGCCTCAAGCTGTCACCCTGGGTAGAGTACCATGGCATCACAGCTCACAGCAACCTCCAATTCCTGGGCCCAAGCGAGTCTCCTGCCTCCACCTCCCAAGTAGCTGGGACTACAGGCGCCCGCCACAACACCCGGTCATTTTTTGGTTGCAGCCTTCATTGTCGTTTGGCGGCCCGGGCTGGATTCGAACCTGCCAGCTCAGGTGTATGTGGCTGGCATCTTAGCCTGTTGAGCCACAGGTGCCGAGCCACACTTTACCATCTTATCATATCCCAGCTCAGAAAAGCTTTCCTGTCCACATGCAATGCCACCCCTTCACCTGGGCTTCTCAGGAGCTCTTTGGTGCCACACTGGCTATGTGCCAGGCACCGTTCTAGGCACTTGACCCATATTAACCCATTCTCACAGCCCTGAGACAGGCACCATCTTCACTCCCAGTTTACAGAAGAAATTGAGGTACAAAAAAGTTACACTTAGAGAGTCCAAAGGCTAGCAAGACCCAGGGAGGGGATTGAATCCAAGCAATACGGCCCTGGGGGTGCCTGCTCTTTACTGGTTCAATCCATGCTTCTTAAAGGGGATCCCATGTGCCTCTCCACCCTGCTTGCTACTGCTCACTGTATGCCCAGGGAACTGAATGGCTCATTGTTCCCAGAATACTCCCTTGCTGTAAAACTGTACTTATGAAGTATGCATAATATTTTTCTAATGTGGCTTGGCGCCTGTGGCTCAATGGGCTAAGGCGCCAGCCACGTACACCTGAGCTGGTGGGTTCGAATCCAGCCTGGGCCTGCCAAACAACAATGACGGCTGCAACCAAAACAAACAAACAAAAATGGCCGGGCATTGTGGCCGGTGCCTGTGGTCCCAGCTACTTGGGAGGTGGAGGCAGGAGACTCGCTCGAGCCCGGGAATTGGAGGTTGCTGTGAGCTGTGATGCTACAGCTCTCTATCCAGGGTGACAGCTTGAGGCTCTGTCTCAAAAAAGAAAAATATTTTTCTAATCTTTTATTAATCAGAAGTCTATGTAACTGCCAACCAGAGGGTCTGATCAACAGGATTGTATCTCTGTCACCCTCTGGAGTTGGGATAACGCTAGCCAAAAGCATATGTACTTTAGCCAAAGTGGGTTTATTGAGAAGAATGTGCCAGTTTGGTCAAGTTTTAAGAAGTAATGAAAGAACTGTAACCCCTCAGGGTCAAAGTAGAGACAGGGCTTGCTAAAGTTTAGGAGGCTCATCCCAAGTCAAAGCCAGTTGGATTCTTGGGCCATGTTCCACCTTTACCAGGGTCTATGTCTTGTCTGTCTAAATGTTTCCTGTTAGAGGGCTGTTCTGCTGGCTCATTCAGATCCTTGCTGTATGTCAGCGCGTAGGCAGGACATGAGGAAACTCACAAAAGTTGCCTTAGTAGACTCTTTTCTCCTCATCTTATTTCTGGAGGTCCTACCATCTTAGAATTTCTGCACAATTTCTGTATCCGGCTTTGTAAGAAGAAAGATAATGCTTCTCTCACACAGTTATGTTCAAGTTCCTATACCCCACTGAGGTACACAATAATGACTTAAGATTTTTCTTTGAATAAAAGAAATGTCATTATCAGGATGAGTGATAGGGTGAACTAATGGGGGCAGCAAATATTATTGGCATTACTGTGCCGAGTGCTCCGGGCCTTGCCAGGGCTAGAAGAAAGGAAGAACCACATGTGAGAATTGGGAAAATTGAGAGGATTTGGGGACAGGCTAGATGTGGAGGTGTGAAAAGAGCCAGCAAGTCAAAGGTAAGAAGGTAATTGAGATGTCAAATATATGTGATTATAAAAGCAAATGGTGGAGTTGTTCACCCGGAGCTGTGGGTTCTGAGGACTGGTGACATACGATGCTGAGGGTCAATGTCTTCTCTGAGGACAAGGGTGGGAGGGAACAAACATTTTTCCCTCAGAATTTTCTTTAATTTGTATTTACTTTGTGGCAGGAATAGGAAACCACCTAGGTACATAAAGGTATGTGTTTTTTTTTTTAATTGTTTCAGGTTAGAGTTCAGATGAAAATTTGAGCAGTTCAAGGAGAAACAGGCATAGCTGTAGCTACATTTCATAAGTACAATGCCATGCATTTTCTCTGCCTCCTCTTTTCTCCTGGTGGGGAGGGAATGTTCTCAAACTAGCATGTCTGTGTCTGTGAAGATGCTGTTCTCAAGTGTTACAGTGTGTTTCTTCTGCATTTATGGACATTGAGAGCACAGAGAGATTCTCCTGTGGAGGGATGGAAACTGATCCTCAGTCAGGGGTAATCAGCTGACATTTAATCATGGCAGGCAAACTACAAGAGCTGCATTTCTTTTGTGAGGCTAGGGAAAGTTCTTGCTACTACATCATTTGCCTGACTGTATCAGTTGCTGTGAAAACATGAAAGGTGTCAGATACTCAGAGCTGATTGTCGTAGGGTGAGATCCTAGGTTAGTTTTATTTTATTTTTTTAAAATCTCAACACTTTAAATATTTCACTCCACTGTCTTCATGCTTGCAATTGTTTCTGAGGAGAAGTTGGATGTAATTCTTATTTTTGCTCCTCTACAGGTAAGGCAAGTTTTTCCTCTGGCTTCAAGATTTTTAATCGTTGTTTTTCTGCAGCTTGAAGATGATGTGCCTATGTATGGTTTTGGGCATTGACCCTGCTCGGTGTTCTCTGAGCTTCCTGGATCCAGGGTTTGCTGTCCAACATTATCAGTGACTATTGCTTCAAATATTGCTTCCATTCCTTTCTGTCTTTCTTCATCTGATATTCTCATTTTGTGTATGTTACTCCTTTTGTAGTTGTCTCAGTTATTGGCTATTCTGTTTTATTTTTTTCTAACTTTATTTATTTATTTATTTATTTATTTAGAGACAGAGTCTCACTCTGTTGCCCAGGCTCGAGTGCCATGACTTCAGACTAGCTCACAGAAACCTCAAACTCCTGGATTCAAGAGATCCTCCTGCCTCAGCCTCATGAGTAGGAGGAATTATAGGCATTTGCCATGATGCTCAGCTAGTTTTTCTATTTTTTTATTAAAAAATCATAGCTGTGTACATTAATTAATTAAATCATAGCTGTGTACATTAATGCAATCATGGAGTACAATGTGCTGGTTTCATATACAATCTGAAATAGTTTCATCAAACTGGTTAACATAGCCTTCATGGCATTTTCTTAGTTATTGTGTTAAGACATTTATATTCTACATTTAGTAAGTTTCACCTGTACCCTTCTAAGATGCAC
>CAUYON010077872.1:0-16287 GCA_963573935.1 Arctocebus calabarensis | reverse complement strand
GGCCCTGCAGCCTCTAGCTCAGGGCCCGGGCGGGGAGGGAGGACGGCGAGCGCGCCCGGAGCCTCCGGAGATGGCGGGAGGGCACTGCGGCAGCTTTCCCGGCGCCGCAGCCGGCAGCGGCGAGATCGTCCAGCTGAACGTGGGGGGGACCAGGTGAGTCGGCGGGGAGGGGGCCTGGAGCCGGGACGCCGCGGCGGCCTCCTGGTGGACGGCAGGAGCCCCGAGTCGCGGGAGCCGGGCCGGGTGGACGACCTGCCGGCGGGCAGAGCTCTGGGTGGATCTGGAGCTGGGGAAGTGTCTGCTCCCGGAGAGGCAGAGCCCTGGGTGGATCTGGAGCTGGGGAAGTGTCTGCTCGGAGAGAGGCAGAGCCCTGGGTGGATCTGGAGCTGGAGAAGTGTCTGCTCGGAGAGAGGCAGAGCTCTGGGTGGATCTGGAGCTGGGGAAGTGTCTGCTCGGAGAGAGGCAGAAGGGCCTCTCTCTGGGAGTTGGCGAGAGCCAGGCCCATGTGGCTGAGTTGCAGCCTTCCTAGAATGCCAGCCTTTGTCCCTCCCATTTCTAAGGTGTCAGGCTAAGAGGAACATTGAGAGCCTTCCTTACCTAATCTCAGAGTGTATTTGAGGAATTACTTTCTAGAAGGCTGGCCTTGTGGTTTGGCTGTTAGGGATGAACCTTCCCTATTTCTTTCTCTTTGGTCAACAAGGTGTTGGTTTGCTTTAGCAGCAAAGTACGGCGTTTCTTTCCACGCCTACTTCAGGGATTTGTAATTCCAAGAATGGGCATGGTATTTTTAAGAATTTCTAGGTGCTTCGTTTAACATACTATTATGTCCTTTTGAATGTTCCAAAGGACGTGTTGACAGATCTGTTCGAGTTTTAAGGCAGTGTGTCCAGAAACTGCAGTTGGAACAGTTGGCTCTAAGCAGCTTTGGATTATTGGCACAGCCTGGTGCGCTCGGAGTAAACAGACTGAAAGCTCTTCTCTGTTCTCGCTCTGGACTTCCAGTCCCTTTTTGTGTCTATAATTAAGCTTATTGGGGATGAGGGGGATCGTACTTTTTGTGGATTTCCAATAACTTATGAGCCACTCCTTTCAGAAAGGGGAGTTTGGTAGCCCTGTTTGAAAGAAGTCTGTTTGAGTTTTAGGTTCGGTAGAAGTTAAAGCAATGAAGTGCTCCGGAATGTAGTGTATTTTGCTATATTGGAGAATTCAAAATATTTTTCAACCAGTATTTTACCGATATTTTAAAAAATGATAAATCGCAACTTTGAACCGTAGTGATAAAAAGTGTAAACCATAATGTTTTAAATCTAAATATTTAATAGCTTTCTAAGTGTATTAGAGAACGTAACACAAAACCCAGTAATAACTTGTTCTTTCCGAGCTTTCTCTTTTATCTCTCCCAAGCAAAACTTTGAAAATTGCAATAGTTTAGCAGTTATAATGGATTTCAGTCTTATAAAGGAGGGATTTGTATCTCCTAATGTAAGAAATGGAAGTTTTCCTAAAATCATTTGAAAAAATTTCAGGTTTGGTAACTTAGGGATGCAAACATGGAATACCTAGTAAGAGTAGGCCTCCTGTGTATTAATACCGAAGAGTAGCAGTATTATCATTTAAAATTCCTGTACTGGTTTCTAGTTGGTATTGATTGTTGATATATTTTTCAAACATTCAAAAGGACATAACAGTATTATAATAAAAAGTAAACATTGTTATTTACTTTGTATTGAAAATTGAGGGCTTAATGCTGAATGAATTCTTAATGACTATAGAATTCAATTAAAAAATTTTAAATTGTTTAAGGCAGAGTGCTATAACATTTTACCTTGTTCTTATTTTTGTAACTGGATTTAACCAAGTTTTAAATTTTTCTAAGTGATATTAGCAAAGAATACAAACTGAGATAATATGTGTGTTACTGGTTTTAACAAATTTAGAAGACAGATGGAAGTTGTTAAATAGTGAAAAAGTAAAAAAAATCAAACTTTAGAATGTTATTAGGATAAAATATTTTATAAAGTAAGTAGTAATGATATGGCCTGTGGAAAGCAACATCTTGACTTGAAGTGTTGTAAGAATATTTTGTAGATTTGCTTTGAATTATACACTTGTGCAGCATTTTACAGATAAATCTAGAAGTCCTCTACATCTTGTACAAAACAGAGTAACATGGTTACTTAAGTCATAAGAAAAAAATATCCTGATGTGATTGTGATCTAAGTTGAAGAATTTGCCACCTGTGGCATAGTATTGAAGCTCTGAGGTGATAAAGTAAAACTCAAAAGGTGAGTTTATGGGGAGCAGAGAAACATATGCTATGGTGCTATGGGTAAGGTCTTTTTTTTTCCCCTCACGTAAAGAGAGAGATGAAAATGGACATACTTAAAGGAATAATAGAAATGACTAACTTTTATGATTCATGTAATACTTTGTGGGTGAATAGAAAATAGAGGAGATGAGGTTTCATTTAGAATTGTAAATGTTGGCTGGGTGCCAGCTACATGCTCTGGGGCTGGTGGGTTTGAACCTGGCCCTGGCTTGCTAAACAAACAAACAAACAAAAGCCAGGTATTGTGGTGGACACCTGTAGTCCCAGCTACTAGGGAGGCTGAGGCAAGAGAATCACTTGAGCCTGAGAATTTCAGGTTGCTGTGAGCTGTGATGCTACAGCATTCTCCTGAGGGTGACAAAATGAGACTCTTGTCTCAATAAAAAAAAAGAATTGTTAATGTTTATTACTTATAAAAAGAAAGTAATGAAGTGAAAGAAAGCCAATGCGACTCAATTTGTAATTAATTCTGTTATGGTTAAGTATGATTTTAGGTCTCATGAAAGAGGGTCAGGGGCGGCGCCTGTGGCTCAATGGAGTAGGGCAACTGCCCCATATGCTGTAGGTGGTGGGTTCAAACCCAGCCCCTTGCCAAAAACTGCAAAAAAAAAAAAAGAGGATCAGGACCAGTAGTGGGGACTCAATGGACAAAGAACTTTGGAGTGAAATGGATGTTTTCACTTCCCAGACTTTATCTCTAACTAGTTTGGCAACTTTGAACAAATTATTCTTTTTGTGCTCAGCTTATTAAAATGTAAAATGATAATAATAGTACGAACTTTACAGGATTGGTATAGGAATTGAAGCTAACCAATGTAACTAATGACATCACTAGTTACAACGCAGACTAAATAATTTTGATTAGATTGCTTCCAGGTTAGATTAGTAGGGTGCAAATAACATGAGTGGATATGCAAATTTCTTTGGTAATTCTTTTGCTGAGATCAGCTTGCATGCCTGTGACCCTATTTGTGGTACACTGTGGATATGAGATAAAAAACTGAAAAGTTTTAAATAATTTTAAATAATTAAGCTCATCATATGTAATTGTAAATGTCCTAGTTTTCCTAAAGTTGTATTTGTAACCAGTTTTAGCACTTGGTATTTAAAAAAAAATTAGTGGACATGAAGGCTCAATCCCTTTGCCTAGAAATTCCATTGTTATGGCCACCTTTGAATGCTGATTGAAATTGATAGTATGAGTTTAAGCAGACCTATGTAATTTTCTAAGTAGTACATAATTTGAATTATTTTGAAAACAATTTGCTGAATAAGAAATGAATGTGAAAGATCGTAAGTTGTCCTTCTTTGGAAATAATTTGTTGGCTTCCAAAACAGATTGAATCTCTGCTGCAGTGGATCCTTGATCCTTTCTTTGGTTTACCATTGACTGGATTTGCTTTGATTTATTTGACCAATTCAGTTTCCTGCAGTTGGTGGTAATCTATGCACTTTTCAGTTTTTCTTAAGAGTTTTCTAAGCAATACATTTAAGGAACATTCATAAGGTTTTTTAGAATAAACTGTTCCCTTTCTTAATCAGATTAATGGACATAGAGACTGCTTAAGAACAGTCTTTCCATAACCTTTGCAGTTAGCTAGCATTTAACTTATGTGTGTTCTGTAAAATACCTCTTACTGTAGTTTACATATAAATGTGTCTTTAATAATAGAATTATTTTACTGTCTTTCCTTTAGTTAGTCAATGTCAGAATACTTTTCCTCATAGATTGTAATGTTATAGTTAGATGGGAAGAAGCAGGGATAATCTTTTGTAATTGGAAAGCATATTTTGATGATAGGAAATTGCAGTTAAAGTCTGAAAGTAAAGCTGTAACAAGCACTGTTAATGGCACAGTGCATACAGTTACTGAAACTGATATTTTAAATCGTCTGTAAAATGGGCAATTTAGTGACATCCGTTTGTCAATACTGATTTACTCTGGAAATGCTCTATTGTAGCTGTGAAAGGCCTTCAGTTTTGTACAGAATGTTTAACTGAGAGTGTAGTTCTGATTATCACAGCTCAATTTCCACATTTGCTGACTATGTGCTAGGTGTCAAGCACTATGCTTGGGGTTACAGGTGGTCCTTCATTCTTTAAAAAATATGTGTATATATATTTACTATCATATATAACATATATTCCTGAAGATGTGAATTTACAGGTGTTTAAGGTATAATCCATTTATCAAGAGATATAAAGTATTATGAGTCATTGCCTCAGATGCTTGGGTAGACTTGGAAAGTTGAGAGATGAGTGGGGCGTCTGACACTACTCTGTATAAGCTTTGATGATCATAATTCTCAACCCGGCCTGCAAACTGCTGCTGTTGCAGCAAAACAAGGCCTGATGGAGAGAAAGATTCACCCCAATACCTGTGTTTGAAAGAGGGGAGGCACATTATTCTAGCCACAGAACATTGGTGGATAGTGTCCGAGATGGCCGAGCTCCCTGATCAGCCCTGTCCTTTTATTAGACTCACAAGTAGACAGACAAAAGAATTATCATATTGCCCGTCATTGGAGGTGTTGTGTGCAGGGTTTATAGAAGCTGAAGCAAGCCTTAGTTCAAGGGCCCAGGGGCTGTTTTTACAAATGCTTAGGAGCTGAGTTACCTTAGGGAGGGCTTTATAGCAGTGTCCTTGAATTTCCAGAAGAAGTCTTTTGTTCTAGATCAGAACGTACTCTTCCTGGGTATTATCTCTCTCTATTATTTAATGTCTCATTTGGAAGTGGGGAAGGGAAATGAAATAAATTTTGAGTTTTGATAGGCTGCGATGAACAGAAAGTAAGCAATAACCACTTTTCTGGTGATTTCATGCTGCTGATTTAGGTGGTGGGGGACAATAGAAAGGTGATATAGTATTGACCTGCGTAGACTGGGAAACGTTCCCAAGCCATTTTGTCCAAGGCTTGAGTGTGTTTTGTGGTGATAGCTCATGGCAACCAGTGGCACAATTCAGTCACCTTGCTTTTTAGTTTAAGTTTGGAAGATAAAATAAGTTTAGAGATTTCATATAATGCCAGAAAATGAATGTGGGGTGAACATAAAGGTCTGCTACTGTGTAAAGCAACATTGTAGTTCAATGTTGTATCTTAAAATGAAAATATTCGGACAAGGGCTAGACTGAATGAGGGCTATATTATTTTCTTTGTCATATTAGTTCATGTCATTTGTTGGTTTACTGTCCCAGTCTATTATACTACACTTTGGTAAAGATCCTCCCCAGAATTGGTGTTAATAATAAGACTTGATCAAATGACAATTAACTTAAAAACAAGTGCTGAGTGATTTTTGAATAAATGACTCCAACAGTTGCAAATAGCTTGGGACTACATATAAGGAAAATGTTAATTGACTAATTTACAGTGAAATTACTATGAGCTTAAAAAGAGATAATATAGGATAGAATATTTGGAAAAGCCATTACAGAGAAGATAAAACCACAGCTGTACGAAGAAAGATGGTTGGGACTTGGATCATTGGATGAAGAGGGCAATCTAGTGGGATAAGTTACCAAAATGCAGAGAGCATGAATTATTTGGGGGATAGAAGAACACTGTCTTATTAGAAGAGGAAAACACAGTTTGTGTTGTAGAGGAGAAATGGGACCTGAAGATAATTTTGAATGTTATGATTAGAAGTTGAGACTTAGTGTGATGGGCTAAGTAGTGATTCTCCATCTGATTAGGTTACTGGAAAATACTGTTTTAGAAAGCATTAAATGTTTGATTTTATTGAGCGCTCCTTGAATAATTTTAACCCTGAAGTGAAAGTAGCAAAAATTATAAATATTAAAAGTTATAAAACAGCTTATGAGTTATTATCCAGCATATTAAAACAAGTTAATGTTGAAATTTTGGATCATGTTCTCATCTAATACTAGATAATTTTTAATTGCAGATTTAGTACCTCAAGACAGACTCTTATGTGGATTCCAGATTCCTTTTTTTCCAGGTATTTTATGTAATTTTTAGTATATTTTTAACACATTTGCTTAATAACTAAAATGTAGTATTTTCCAAGTCAGTTAAATTAATTTTCTAATAAAAAATATTAAGTTTTAAAATACAAGTTTTCTTTCATTTAGAGAAAGATGACTCACTTTGACATTTGATAAAGAATTAGGACATTTATATTCACATTTTAAAAACTAACTATAAATTATTAATAACTTCTAGTTTGCTGAGTGGAAGAATTTCAACACTTCGAGATGAAACTGGTGCTGTGAGTATAATAATACTGATACATGTTTCTAAATTAGCTCAATTAATCTTTATAATGCTTGGTCCTAATATACAGTTAAAAAGATAGGAAAGCCAATATTTTAATATCCAGTAAATGAAAGTGATGTAGTTTTATTTCTTATATATACTGTTTCTATACTCTAGGAAAGAGCCCTAAATAGGGAATACTGTATATATCAATTTAAGTATTCATGATTACTTGAGATTATAGAATATGAGTTTATGCTGGCAATAGGGGAACTATTTCTTGATCAGTAATTGAAGCTTTAACAGAAAGTAGATATAAATATTAAAATATTTTGATATTAGAATGATAAATGGTTACAAATCAGTAAATTCCATACCCTTGTTAATTTTGGAGAATAACCTAGGAATTTGAGCAATGGTGCAATGAGGGATAAAAAGTATTGTGAAGTTTTAGTGCAAAAATTGATTTATGATTTTAGAGGCAAAAAAATGACCAGTGGTGTTTATTTGCCGTGATGAAGTTTGCAGGTGAAATAAGGCAGCAAAGGCAGATCTGTGATGATAAAAAAAAGTCATCGCAAGAGCTCCACAAATTTGGGATGTTTCTTCAATTTTTGATTGGCTCCAATAAAAACAAGGGCAGTAATTTATGAAGTGTAAAAGAACTTCAAGGATTACATTTACATAGTTGATTGCAATATGAAGAGTTTTATTATTGGCTTCTATTTCCCTTTCTGAGTGACTGACATAAGCTTTAAAAGGTATTCAGTTTTATGAATGGACCTTTTGTAATTGATTCAAAATACAGTGTTGGTATATATTCTCATAAAAAGCTATCAATTGTATATTTCATTTTATTTTCCCTGTATGTATTCTGTGGTGCTATATTTGTCATCTATGGGTTTGTGTATTTATTTTTTAGAGACATGGTCTTGCTCTGTTTCCCAGGCTGGAATGCAGTGAAGTGATCACAGCTCACTGTGCACTAGAGCTCCTGGCCTCAGTGATCCTTCCTGCTCAGCCTCCCGAGTAGCTGGGACTGTAGGACGTGCCATCATGCCTCGCTAATTTTTAAGTGTTTTGTAGACACAGGATCTTGCCATATTGCCTAAGCCAGTCTCTAACTCCTGGCCTCAGATAATTCTCCCTCTTTGTCTCTGAAAACTCTGGGATTACAGGTGTGTGAACCATCACACCTAGTCTATATCTGTTATTTCAAAAAACATTTTTTTTAATTGCTACTCCTCCTCAACCCTCAAGGGAATTGAAATTAGTAAAAGTGTAAATGTAAAAATCTTAGGAGCCTAATAATATTCTTTTTCCAACTTTAATAGCAGTGTACAGTATTTACTTTATTGATTACTCTGTGTGCTCTATGAAAGTATATTGTTGTTTGAATGAGTCATATATAAATCACAAATTACATAAGTAATAATTACTGTCACCAGTAATTAATGATTCAACAATTTAAGAAAGGACTATTCATAAGATTTTCAAAGTATTTATTGAATTCTAGAAAATTTCAGATAAAAATATTTCCTCAAGGGTCACTTTTACCAAAGATAGCAATAAATAGAAATGAGAAAACTAACTTTTTAGATAACATTTCCTCTATGTATTAAAATATCAAATTAGTATTAACTTTTCAGGGGGAGAAGATAGTATCACACTAGATGCACATAGCTGTAACTTCATTCCAGTTTAAAAAAACGTTAAAGAGTAGAAACAAGGAAATACAGAATTTATAATAAATAATTTGGTCTTTGTTCCCTGTTAGTGTTACACATAGTGAAGTTAGAAGTGTAATTTTAATTTGAAAATAAGGCAGTTCTTCATTTACAGATATTTATTGATAGAGATCCAGCAGCGTTTGCACCCATTTTAAATTTTCTTCGGACAAAAGAACTAGACTTAAGGTAAGAAATGCATCTTTCTCAAAGTAAACTCTTACTGATAGGTATCTATTTTTATGTCTAAGTATTTTATTAAGAAAGGTTTTTCTTCTCCTAAGACTATTTTGTATTAAAAGTTTTCTCAGACTTAAACTCTGATAGATACAAGCCACCATCATCTCTTCCTTCACAGGACTCTGACAGCTTCCTACACCAGTTTCCTGCCTCCATTCTCACAGCCTTCCAGTTCATTTTTCACACTGCAGCCAAAAATTCTTTTAAAAATATAAATCTAATCAGGTTAATACTGTCCTTAAAAACCTTTATTTAACATGTTGTTGGACTCATAGTTTGGGATTCTGGACTTGTCTGGTTTGTTCTTGCTGCTTTGTTAAAGCAGTGCATGTAATATTTATTGAATTAATAGAGGAGTTCTTGGGGCTTTTTATTTGTTTTTTGGTTAGGGTTGGTTTGAGGGTGAGAAGTAAGTACATTGTTACATTATTAACTACTCATTTCTTTTTTTTTTTTTTTTTTTTGAGATAGAGTTTTACTGTGTCACCCTTGGTAGAGTGTTATGGCATAACAGCTCACAGCAACCTCAAACTCTTGGGTTCAAGCGATCCTCTTCCCTCAGCCTCCCAAGTAGCTGGGACTACAGGCGCCTGCCACAACACTTGGTTATTTTTTTGTTGCTGTTGTCATTGTTGTTTAGCAGGCCTGGGTTGGGTTCAAACCCACCTGCCTTGGTGTATGTGGCCGGCACCCTAACCATTGAGCTGCAGGTGCCAAACCTACTCATTTCTTGAGTAACATTATTTTGACCCCATCTGATTCGATTAAAGAAGCCTAACCTTGCTTCTAATCAAGTGTCATTATGACTATTCCACATCCATATCACCCAGGAAAGGCAGAATTTATTTAAATATCTATGTACTAATGACTTTTCTTACAGATTATTGCCTTTTTTCACTTAAAGAATTCTAGGACATTTAAGTTCTCTGAGTGGTACCTTCTGAAAAGAAGATGGTAAGAAAAAAAAACAAAGGAAAAGAAACACCAAAAAACTGTGTTGTGATACTGTTCCTGGTATAAAATTCTTGTATTGTCCTTATATTTTACTATATTACCATATTTGTTTGCCTGTCCTTCCAGGAGACTGGACCTTCTCAAGAACTATTACATATTTGTATCCTGAGTCACCTTGGATTTGGCTATTACTGCTGTAGTGTTAACACAAATGATTTTGAAATGAAATAAGAAAGTTTAAGCATTCTTATGTTAAACTAGTCATAACTAGTTTTACAAGTAAAAACAACTTAATATTGGAATTGCATGTGTTTATTAAGTCCAGGGAATGTTTTTAAAGGACAAATTGTAACTGAAACCTAAACTGAACCATTAGTATTATAAACTCTGAAGCTTCTGTTCTTTTTACTTTTTACTTTCATGTGACTCAACTGTGTTACTATGTAGTAACATCATCTTCATCTGGATAGCATAGCCCTTCCTGAAATGGTTGTTTTTAACCGATTTTTGTTCATGTGTTCAATTTGTACTTTAATATACATATTACTTATGCTGTAGTAGGCACTGTGTGAGGTCTACAAAAATAGATCAGAAGTAGATTATGCTTAGGGAGCTCTTAGTATAATTGAGGAGGTTAAAACACGTGTAGAAATTATTGTGATAAAAAATTAAAAGCAATACAATAAAAGAGTGATTCCCACTTTATTTTTTGCCTTATCAGATACTTCTAGATAATTTATTTGTGTTGACCCTTGAGAGCCCTAATTTCTTGTTTAGTCACCCGTTGCATCCATGTTTGAATGGTTAAGTAGGTATCAAAATGTTTTAGTTCGCATGAAGTTGTTATTTAGACTTTTTAAAATGATTAAGGCTATTACTAATAAAGATTAGGAGAGAAGTGAAGTTTTAAAACATTTTGGCTTTGTTCACATTAAGGACTTAATATATTTTCCTTTTGCTTCAGATGATAATACAGATTTACATTGTTAAAGAATTTACATCATTTTTTTTCTTTTAGGGGAGTGAGTATTAATGTGCTCAGGCATGAAGCAGAATTTTATGGAATTACTCCCTTAGGTATGTGGTCTTCTCTTAATATTTTATTTATGATTTGACCCTTTGTGCATTAAACTTGCTCAGATGAAACAAATGTAATCTATATCAGGTCCTAGTTTTTGGTGGAACGGTTCAGTGCTTAGTTTTTGTGGATTTTCATGAAAAAACATGTGTTATTGACTCTAACTTAAACATTTTCCTTTTCTTTCCTTTTCCTTTTTAACTAGAGAAAGTAAAAAAGGAGGGCTGTTTTTCTGTTTGCATGTGTCTTGATAAGTTTGCTTTGCAATGTTTTTAGTAAGAAGGCTGCTCTTATGTGAAGAATTGGAGCGTTCATCATGTGGCAGTGTGCTTTTTCATGGTTACTTGCCTCCACCAGGTATTTCTGCTTTATTTGGTCTTTTTAAAATTTCTTTATCATTAAGCAAGTACAAACTTAAAAATAGAAAAAAAAACTTTTTTGAATTTTCTTGTCTATAAAGAAAAAAACTTTCTTGTCTATAAATCTATTAGAAATGGTAAAACCTTTAATTTTTGCTGAAATTAAGTCATATTATACGTATATTAAAGCAGATAGTTTACAGACTTTTTTTGTAAAGAACCAGGTAGGTTTTGTGAGCCAAAAGATACCTCTGGGACTATTAAACTCTGCCACATATCCTACGTGAGCAAATGGGTGTTACTTTTCCACTACAACTTAATTAATGTAAATAGTCATTGGGCTATATTTTCAATGGCCAGTAGCTTGCTGACCCCAGTGTTAGAGCACTAGATATCAGATTCCTTTTTGGAGAACTGGAGGAGGTATGTCAGTGTCACTTCAGCCCTGCTAGTTAGAAGAGGACTGCCTTTACCTGTGTGATAATGTGCTTCTTAGCAAAATTTTATTTTTAAAAAGAGTCTCTGTCAAATAAAGGATGTTTGTAAATGTGAGAAATTCAATTCTGAAGCCATTAAATTAGTATGTAGTATTTAACACAGAAATTATAACATAAATGTAAAGTCTGGCTCATAGACTCAGTGAATTAATAATCTATTCATTTAGTAACCTAGAGCTAGGTCAAAGTGGAGCATAATATGGTACATCCTAATCTTATTTATTATAAATAATATAGCAAATACCAGAAATCTATTGAAAGAGTTTCATTGTATTTTTATTTTATTTTCTTATTCTAATTAAATTATTTGCAATAAGTTGTTATATTAGAAGATGTACTTTCTTTATAATGACATTCCCATTTTATGTTGTTTCATAAGAATGTGATATTTTCAATTTTGAAGGTAAATTTAGAAATAATTTGATCTTCTCCCCTTCATAGGTATTCCTAGTCGTAAAATAAACAACACAGCTAGATCTTCTGCTGATTCTAGAAATGGACTAAATTCTACAGAAGGGGAAGCCCTGGGAAATGGTACAAAGCCTGTTCTTTCTGGAAGTGAAGAAGAGACTGTTAAGCTGGGTAAGCAAAGATGACCTAAGTAGAAACAGAAAAATATCTGTGTTTTAGTCTAGATAATACTAAGTAATTACTTTTAAAGATGTAGTCTTTGCTTCATCTGTTTTTTTCATCCAGATTTATCATTTACAATTTGGAAAGTCTCATTTAATATGTAATTTTTACTTAAAATGTTATAAGATCTTCTGTTAGCTCTGAATCTTTAGAACAGGGATTGACAAACTATGGTTAAGGGCCAGATAGTAAATATTTTAGGCTTTGTGGGCCATACAGTCTCTGTTGGAGCTACTCAACTTTGCCATTTTAGCATAAGCACATCATGGATGACATGTAAACAAGTGAGCATGGCTGAGTTCCAGCAAAACTATTAACCAAAACAAGCAGAAGGCTAGAATTCACCCGTGGGCCATAAGTTGCCAACCGATATTTTAAATGTAAATCATCTCTCTTTCTAAAATCAA
The DNA here is from genome assembly GCA_963573935.1 of Arctocebus calabarensis. Taxonomy (NCBI): domain Eukaryota; kingdom Metazoa; phylum Chordata; class Mammalia; order Primates; family Lorisidae; genus Arctocebus; species Arctocebus calabarensis. The sequence continues at coordinate 3,846 of CAUYON010077872.1, read as the reverse complement.
CAGGATTTCCTGTGGATCCACGAAAGGTGCTAATAGTAGCGGGCCATCACAACTGGATTGTAGCCGCATATGCCCATTTTGCTGTGTGTTACAGGTACTGTATAATAATAGTGGTTTTAGGGGGTACTTTTTTTTTTTTTATAATTTTATTGAATGATAATTGTGTACATTGGTGCAATCATAGGGCACAATGTGCTTCATATACAATCAGAATTATTTTGATCGTACTGTTACAGATAGCCTTCATGGCATTTTCTTGATCACTATATAAAGACATTGATACTCTACCTTTAGAGTGACAGCTTGAGGATCTATCTCAAAAAGAAAAAACAATAACCTGTAAGAAATTTGTACTTAATAAAAATATCTTGGTTTTATTTCTTTTAAGATTGGGGAAAATAAATATTCCCATCATCACTAGTAGTATTTAATAAACTTGATTAAGATTAAAATCCCAGTCAGAGTAATAAGTAAAGAATAAAGTCATAAAATATTTAAGGGTTGGGAGGTATGGTGGGCCGAAAGCTTAAATGACTCCTGTGGAATCCCTTCCCCTTGAGTGTGGGAGAGACCTGTGATTATCATGGTTATTGGTCCCGTGCTTAGGTTCTCCTGTATGACATATGTAAAGGTGCTTGAAGGATGTGATTGAGGTTCTAAATCAGTTGATTTTAAGTTAATAAAAAGGGAGATTATCCTCCCTGGGTATGACCAAATTAAGTAACTATTAGACAGATGATCTAGAGGTTGGAGATTCTTCTGACAGCTTTGAAGACAGCAAGTCACCATGAGCTCTAGACCTATAAGAAAGTGAATGTTAGCAACATACATGTGTGCTAGGAGGAGGGCCTTGAGCTGCAAATGAGACTGCAACCCTATAAACATCTTAATGTCTTATGGTCTTGGGAGACCTTAAGCAGAGAACCCAGTTAAGCTACGTCAGGACTTTTAACAGAAAAAAAAAAAATATTTGAGTTAGTAAATGAGTCTTTGTCTTTTCTTAAGCTACTTAATTGGTGGAAATTTGGTATGCAACAAATAAAAACTCAGTAAAGGAGGGAAGAGATTTATCCGTCATTAATTTCAGATAGGATGACCATCTATATAAAATCACCAACAGAAATGATACACAAACTGCCGGAAATAGTAAAAATTCTAGAGAGTTTGACGGATGAAAGAACAATCTACAAAAATTAATAATATTTACCTATACCAGCACTAATGAATTAGTAAATACATTCAATCATAAGATATGATTTGCACTGAATTATAATTTATACAAAATTTATTTAAATTTACAAAATATTATAAAAATTATATAAATTGGTGGTGCCTGTGGCTCAAAGGAGTAGGGCACCATCCCCACATATTGGAGGTGGTGGGTTCAAACCCAGACCTGGCCAAAAACTGCAAAAAAAAAGAAAAATTATACGAATTTATAAAATATCTAGGATTTAACTTAGATAATATATACAAGTCCTAAGATTATCTTAAAAAGAGAAAAACATAAGCATGCTCTTGGTTGACATGATTCCATACTAAAATGAAGTCAGTTCTCACTAAATTAATATATACAGTACAGTCTCAATTAAAATTGCAGTTGTGTTTTAATAAAAATAAAATTACTTGGGCAGCATCTGTGGCTCAAAGGAGTTGGGCACCAGCCCCATATAATGGGGGTGGCTGGTACAAGCCTGGCCCCAGCCAAAAACTGCAAAAATAAATAAATAAAATAAAATTACTCTAAAATATATAGGGCAAAATAGAAGTATATGAGAAGCTAAGTTAATTTTAAAAGGAAGAAATAGAGCGTGAACCAAGGAGAAAAAGCAGGGCGGCGACCAGGCCCAGAAACGCCCAAGCGGTGACTGCCAGAGACGCCCCAGAGTGGAAGAGGGAAGTGAATAGGGCTTCGGGCTGTGGGCCCCTGTTAGACTGGCCTTGCTGAAATAGAGGCAGCACTAAGAAAGGCCTTTGCTACTGGACCGGATCAGAATTTCGAAGAACACGCTGTCATCGACCCGGTTTTGGAAGGTGGACGTGAATGAATACAAGGAGAAACAAGTTCATGGACAAGGAAGACCGGGGCGACGGCCCAACGAGGGTGAGGTGGACTCCTGCCTGTGGCAAGGAAATATGACAACTGCCCTCCAAGAAGCTCTGAAAAACCCCCTTATGAACATCAAGAGTCAGGCGGTAAAAGATCGGACAGGCAGCATTGTCTTAAATGTGCTCCTCTCATTTAAAGCTAATGATATTGAGGGTGGCTCCTGTGGCTTAAGAGTAGGATGCCGGCCCCATATGCCAGAAGTGGCAGGTTTAAACCTAGCCCCGGCCAAAAACTGCAACAAAAAAAGAAAAGAAAAAAAAAAGAGAAGGCAGTTCAATCTCTGGACAAAAATGGTGTGGATCACCTAATGAAGTATATTTATAAAGGCTTTGAGAGCCCTTCTGCCAATAGTAGTGCTATATTACTGTAGTGACATGAAAAGGCACTTGGACTAGGGTACATTGTTTGCGTCCTGACTACCAGTCTGTATACAGCACAATTTACATTCAGTTTAAATTGTGCAATTTTTAAGCCCTAGTGTCTGGTTTCTATTTTGTTTTGTATTATTTTTAACTAATACTGAGAGATTTGATTAGAATTTGGAGCCAGTTTCCTATCTCATTGCTAGTCAGGAAGTAATCTGTATAAAAATTATGAGAAACTAGGGTGACACCTGTGGCTCAAAGGAGTAGGGCACTGGCCACCGGAGGTGGCAGGTTCAAATCCAGCTCCAGCCAAAGAGTTAAAACAAAACAAAACAAAACAAACAAACAAAAAACATTATGAGAGACTAGCAGCTATTAATATTGCAAAACTGGACTGTACTTCCCTTATGTAAACAAAATGTTTTTCCAAAATCAGTGGTGGTTGAACACCACTACCAAGTTCCAGCTTTGTTTCTGCTTGCCCCCAGATTGTGTGTACTGTGAGTCTGAGTATGCTACTTCCTCTCAGCATCCAGTAATCACAGCCTCTAATTTTCTTTGTGTCACCCAGGGTTCAGAGCAGGAAGTCTTCCCCTATACAAATGTATCTATAAAATATCTGTTCTTTGGCATGAACATCAAAGTTGTGTTTCAATGATATGGTTCCGTTTGGGGAAACTACTTCAAGTCTCAGAAAAGATGTGGAAATTATGATATAATTCAAACTCGGGGCGGCCTCTGAATGAAATGTTATTTTCTTTAGAAAGACAGTAGCTGCCTTAGACATTATGAAGTATATACAACTGGGATTTTTTTTGAATTTTAAAGTATTTTATTTAGTTAAAAAGTATCCTCTGTGCAGACCCAATTTTTAATAAAAGAATTTCAAAATATATTATTTATTTATTTTATTTTTTATTGAATCATAGCTGTGTACATTAGTGCAATCATGGGGTACAGTGTGCGGGCTTCATATACAATCTGAAATATTATCATCCAACTGTTCGACATAAGCTTCATGGGATTTTCTCGTTTATTGTGTGAAAACATTTGTGTTCTGCATTTAGTAGGTTTCACCTGACCCTTCTAAGATGCACCAAAGAAAAAGTATCCAATGTATACAGCCCCACTATAAAGCAAATGTATAGCTTTCATGTGAAGGTTGCAACCCAATTATCGCACAAGAAGTAGGGGAAAGGGGTAAGGGAGGGAAGAGGTAGAGGAGGGTGGGTGGAGAGAGGGTAAAGGATGGGATCACACTTATACAACTAGTATTTAATAGACTAAAATGCCCCATAAATGTCTTCAGTGTTCTTCAGGGTAGTGTGGATCTCAAAAGATTTGGTTCAGATCCAAAGAAATGCACATTCT
>CAUYON010077870.1:0-16054 GCA_963573935.1 Arctocebus calabarensis | reverse complement strand
CATCTCAAGAATGGAGAAGCATGAATCCCATGTACTCAAGTTTGATATGAGGACAATTAATGACAATTATTGACACGGTGGGGGTGAAGGAAGGGGAGAGCAGAGAGAGGAAGAATGAGGGAGGGGTGGGGAAAGGAAGAGTAGAGAGAGGGAAGGAGTGAGGGGGTGGGGTCTTGGGGTCTTGGTGTGTGCCACACCTTTTGGGGACAAAACACGATTGTAAGAGGGACTTTACCCAACAAATGCAACCAGTGTAACATGGTTTCTTGTACCCTCAATGAATCCCTAACAATAAAAAAAAAAAGTATAAAAATTAAAAAAAAATAAATAAAATCTCAAAACAAATTAGTCACTTAAAAGAACAATACAAATTCTAAGTATAACTGTTCTAACTCTATGACAATTCACTGCCTGCTTTACAAAACATTCTTGAAAGATTATCATTTCATTTGATCCCCACAACAAACCATGTGAATAAAAAGGAAGAGTATTAATATTTATTTTCACTCATTTGCAGATTAAGAGACAGAATTAGAGTGATTTACCTTTTCATGGGTGAGAAGCTGGAGTGGGCTTTGAATTCAGCTCCTCTACCTTCTCGTCCAAAGCTACAATCTCAGAGTTCCTACAAATCACATGTAGGAGGAACAAGAGAAAATATCAAAACCCTAGGAATGCCCAAATACTGAAGGAATTCATACTATCTTGGCTAATATTTGTAAGTCAGGATTAGCCCATATCCACGTGCCCAACTGTGGTTTGGAATTGTAAACAAATACATTAATCAGTAAGACAAAATCGGTGAGAGAATAACAATTAATTGTCAATTATTAATAGTTATTCTTGGGTAGATGCATTTATTAGCTAAAAAAAAAAAAAGTGCCTGACAAATTAAAAAGTAAAACAAAAATGTTGGTAAATGTTGATGAGTCCTAGCTGAATATCCAAAATTGCAAATGTGGAAATAGTGATTCAGATGGCATCATTTCATTACACTCTATTAGAAGGAAGACTTTAGGTGACTCATATAGATAAATCTGGAGAGAAGGGATTTTCCCACCACCACCCCCTGCTTTTTAAAATGTACAATAAAAGTACTAAAAAAAAAAAACCAGGCTGCAAGATATTAGTTTAAAGAATTTCTGCTATTTTTCTAAAATACAAGACCTATCAACTTTATAATTAGTCATGCCCTCTAAAGCCTATACCCTTAAATAAGTAATAAAAGTATTACTTTGTTTCTATAATACAAAACGGGTGAGAACAGAATGTAAATATCTTGAATTCTCTAAGGTTTGACATAATCAATACCTGAAGTGTTTATTATCAAAAATAATAATATTCAGTAGAAATCCTAGAACACGGTAGCCAAGAAGCAGAGATGATGCAAATTCCTTAGTTTCTAGGGCCAGGGAAGGCTTAAAACTGCAATAACCAAAAAGAAACCCCTATACATCAAAACTTTCTTTTTTAATAATTCTAAGAGCCTGGTACTTACCAAAACTCCTCTCAGATTTAGACCTCTAATTGAGAACTGCATTTTTAATACTGGTTAATATATGTAAAACATATGTATGCTGAACATATTAAAGAATAAAAGTTTCCTGGGAGCTTTTTTCCATGGAAAAAAATAAAGAAAACTCAACACTGTTCAAGTGGATCACTACCATCTGCCAGCATTTTATCTAAAATAAAACTGATTGAAAGAAGGCAAATATTAAGATCACATTTCCAAAAGTCTGGTTATTTTTTGGGTAGTTCAATTCTAAAATTGCCGCCATTTCTACTTGTGTGTATGTATGTCTTCTTTTTTCTATGCCCAGTTCTAAATACCAAAATCAGAAACAAGAAACACTTACTTACATTAACCCTTTACAAATTAAACAGCCTCCAAATTTCAGAACAAACAAGACCTCAATTCTTAACGTCTGTTTCTCTGTTTTGTTTGTTTGTTTGTTGTTTGTTTTAAGACAGAGGCTTACTCTGTCACCCTAGGTAGAGTGCCACAGCATCATAGCTCAAAAGAACTTCAAACTCTTGAGCTTGAGCAATCCTCTTGTCTCAGCCTCCCAAATAAGCTGGGACTGCAGGCATGCACCAGTACGCCCAGCTAATTTTTCTATTCTCAGTAGAGACTGGGTCTCCATCTCACTCAGGCTGGTCTTAACTCCTTACCTCAGGCAATCTACCCACCTCAGCCTTCAGAGTGACTACATAAGTGAAGCACTGTGCCCAGCCTTGCTTCTTATTTTCTTTTTTAATTATGTGGAGTTCATTGAGGGCACAGAGAATTAGGTTACACTGATTACATTTGTTAGGTAACGTCCCTCTTATAATTGTGTCCCAAATAAAATATGAATGCCATTAAATATCTTTGAAGATGAAAAAACAATAATACTATTAAAATGACTGCCTAGTCCTAACAAGCACTGTTTATAAACTTACATGTTATATATAACCTCTTTATTCCCACCAATTACAATGGAATAGTAAGTCCAGGATTCTCAAACCTTTGTAGTAATGACTCTAAGCTATTGCTAGGTTTCTTGGAAGCAATCCTCCTACAAAATGGTATAAAAATCTTTGTTCAATATTTCAAAGTGAGTTAATTTTGTTCTACTTTCTAAAAAGTTTAAAACTCCCTTTGAGAAAATTGACACTCAGCAATGTTACAAAATGAAAGCTAAGAAGTATTACAGTGGAATGAGAAATTCCGTAATACAATTGCTCCATTTACACACACACACACACACATATACTCACACACAGATTACATATATGCCATGTTTGCTCCACACTTCTGCATCAGAATTATATGTATCTTGCAGTATCTAATGCAGTATCCCTAAAATTTACATTGGCTAACCATCAATATGATGTACACTTTCAGGTATAAACAAACCTTATTCAACATATTGAATTCTTCTGTGTTTGGCTCTTCTTTGATATGTAGGAAATGCAGGGATACCAGTTTTTCTCTTCTGGTGCACAAAAAGTTGATTGTAACTTTCATTATTTGCTAAGAACCTGTGGAAGTTCATGGTATTACTGACCATTAGTCCTAGACCATTAGTCCAGTGCAGATGTAAAAGTTTTATTATAGTATTAACTTAATATCCACGTGTGTGTTAAGTCTCTGAACACCACCTAATTTCTTGTGATGGTGATGATTACTGTGCATGTAAAATGCAGCAAAGCAATTCTTTCCCTCTTCTTAACTGGAAATTGTACTCTGAGATATGGTACCCATTCTCAACAGTGTATTCCAGGTTCAATTCATACTTTGTGTATCTGGTTACAAATTTTATATAGCATTTAATATGACAACATAAATTCATTTGATTTCAAAAACATACATTTCATGCCTGAATTACACTGGATTTTATGAAATTTTTTTTAAATTTAAGTTTATGACAGAGAAAAAAATGACAAAAACTAATTCGTATTCTTAGCTACATTCATTTTCTACAAATCTTGGAAACCACCAAAACAGTTTATATACAAATAAATATCTGTATCGATACTGGATACACAGAGAAATTATGGGCTAAAGTCCGCCATTCCCACCAAGTAATTGTCAGATTTTCCTAGAAACATACCAGTTCATGACTACTTTATAAAAGCCAACTCAAGAGAACCTTGTCCAAATTATATCAAAAACAGATAAACAAAAAAACCCCAATTATATGAAGAAGAAGAAGAAATTGAGTTTCTAAAGCATACTTCCTTATTCACCATCTTAATCCTTTGTGCCTGGCATGTAGTGTTATTTGATCAAATGTATGCCCGTTATTCTAGAATACTGAGGAAGAAATTGGAAAATCTGAATTATAGTATATACCAAGTAGACAGGCAAACACAAGCTTTACTCATTCATTTTCACTTTTGGATCTAGCATAGTATATGAACTACACAGATGCACTTCATACCTAACCTTTTTGGGGGGAACTGGAGGATAAGTTTGGGAAGTTATAGCAAATAATGAATCACTTATTGTGTGTGTATTTACATATATAACCACATGTCTGAGGGATGAAATTGCCTAATGAAGCATTTCTCAGATGTATGAACATCACAGACTGTACTTACACAAACCCACATGGTATAGCCTACTAAACACTTTGAATATACGGTCTGGCCTTGCTTCCAGGTTATAAACCTGGATAGCACATTACTGTACTGGTCATTATAAAGATAAGCTGCTATAATCCTCAGGATCCACTATATGTCATCAATTGTTGACCAAAACAACATTATGTGGCACTTATAATTGTACATACTTGCATGTTGTGTACATATAGCTATATATGTAAAATTTTATTTAAGTGAAAGAAGTATTACACTACATTCTTAAATAGAAGTTTCACTATATTAAGCACATGGAATAACTCAAAATGCTGCCAAAACAAACTTTGAGTCAACATAATGAGTAAACATAAATGGTTTATTAATACTCTTAGCATTACCTATTTCCTAAAATAATTATTACCATTAAAGTAGTTTAATTGTGACCTCTATGATTTTGACAAATTATATCCAAAATTATTTTCTCAGACAAGACAAAGGTAAGTTCAGTTCCGCTCCTAGAAAAATTTCATAGCTAGTGAAAGGCAAACAACACAAATTTCATTCATATTGTAGCTCCTTTACTTCCATTCATTCCTTACTTCCATTCATTCTATCATTGTTCTTATTCAGATTTCACTATTTCTTCATTACAGTTTTAGAATCCAATGACTGTCCCTAATCTTACCAATGACATCCATTCTCTATTGCTCTATTCTCTCATGCTATCCAGTTTTCCTTACATTACTCCCACATTTGACTATAGCATTCATCATGGTTTGCCTGCAAAACATCAATCCCTTTCCTTACATATCAATATGATTTTCCTTTTGCTCTCCTGAACTCATCTGATCTGGTCTGGATAGGACTGACTCCACTTCCTGATTTCAAAATGGTAATGTAATCTTGGCCTGGCCAATTATGGTATTAGATGTCTTTTGCCACAGTAACAAGTTCAAAGTCCATGTTAAAAAAAAAAAATCGTAATTAGCCTTAGGATATTTGTTAGAATTACTGATAAATTATCTAAACTGGTGGAATATAAGCTCACCTCTGGGAGTAATCCATGTGGAGGGAGCCCCTGCTCCAGTATACAGCCAAGCCAGGAAAGCAGAGGTAAGAAACCAGAAGACCTATGACACACCTGAACCACTGAACCCACCTGGGACTTTATTACGGGACCACTGTCATATATGCAGCCCATCATTGAACAAAACGTCATCATGAGGCACATCACTGTGTATGTGTTTGTGTAAATATATATTTTCCATTACGTTTACATAATTTTGAATTGGGTTTCTATCACATGCAACTAAAAGAGTCTCATTCTTCAAAGAATACCCATTAACTAAAGTATCATAAAAGCTCCCCAAATTCTTAACCTTGAACTTGAGAATATACGTGAACTAGACAAAATCTGTCATTCCAACCTAATCTCCTGCAACTTCTCTAATTCAGAATATGTTCATATGACGTGCTTTCAATGTTCCCAAACATTTCTCTATTTTTCCTGTGAACTTATGTCCATAAGACTTCTTTCTCCTACAGTGCTCTTCTATTTCATCTCCGTCTATGAAAATCTCTAACATCCTCTTAGGTCTATCTCAGAATTTGCTGAACAAGAATTAAATGCTCTCTTCTGTACTTCTTTAGTGATTACTGTCCTCAGTATAGTACTGACTATCCTGTGTGAGTTCTGTGCTAACATCGTAAGTATATGGGGCACATAATCTATGCCCTGTGGAGTCAGAAAGCTGACATGACAATCAAACACGTTTTCTTTGAAAAGGCAAATAACTATGAAATGCTGAGGCTGAAATAAGAACTCTGAACAAATAAAGAAGTCACATTATAGTAATTCTAAAGATAAAAAGGCTGTTAGAATTATTCCCCCAAAGTCACAAACTCTAAAAATAAAAGTTAAATATAAATTTAACGGAAAAAATCAAGAGATGAACAAATCATATTAGGGAAAAAAACTCACAGTTAAATGAAGCAGTGGCTGATAAAAAGGTTGAATGAGGCCAGGCACGGTGGCTCATACCTATAATCCTAGCACTCTGGGAGGCCAAGATGGGTGCATCATTTAAGCTCTGGAGTTTAAGACCAGCCTGAGAAAGAGCGAGACCTCATCTCTACTAAAAACAGAAAAACTAGCCAGGCATCATGGCTGGTATCTGTAGCCTCAGCTACTTCGGAGGGTAAAAGCAAGAATATTGCTTGAGCCCAAGAGTTTGGGGTGGCTGTGAGCTATGATGATGCTGGACACTCTACTCAGGGAGTAGAAATAAAGGTTGAATGAAAGATAGGACAAATTTGTCCTTTGTGTTAGAATTCCCTAAACCTTGATTTTGACTTTAATTCTTTGTTCATGATATCATAGACCTCAGGGACAGATGAAACCATAAGCCTTCAGTTAAAAATAAAAAAAAAAACAAAACAAGACTCAATAGTTAAAAAGTGATTTTTTTTTCAGGTCAAACAATTAATTAAGATAATTAATTAATTAACATAAACAATTACTTAAGATAATTGGTAAGCTATGGTATATGTATACCATGGAATATTACTCAGCCATCAAAAAGGGGGAGATTTTGCGGCATTTGTACTAACTTGGATGGAGGTAGAACACATTATTCTTAGTGAAAATCACGGGAATGGAGAAGCATGAATCCGATGTATTCAACTTTGATTTGAGGACAAATAATGACAATGACACAGTGGGGCATGGGGGAAGGAGAGAGCAGACAGAGAGAAAAGGAGGGAGGGGGTGAGGGAAAGGAAAAAATAAAGGGAAGAAAATAGTGACTGATTCTCACACAAATTGAATTCAATTTTGACCAAAGTACATTACTTAAACATTAATTTTTAATTCAACTTGTTAATATGTTATTTAGGATATTGCATCCTCATTTATAAGTGGAATATGTTTGTAATTTCCCTTTATAACAATATATTTTCTCCAATTTCAATATCAGGTGTATCCTGATTAAGTAGAATGACTTTGAATTATTTCTTCTTTTTCTATTGTCAGTAAGATTTGGTATGATCTGTTTTTTGAAATTATCTTTTACTTTTATTTATAAGTATTAGTTGTCTATTTTTTGAGACTTTCAGAAAAAAATAAATTAACTGATGACTCTACACTGAGCCTCAGCGTTAAAGCATTCTATAATAGACATACTCTTATTTGACAATGTGAATGTTACTTTCTTTGCATTATTATTATTAATATTGCTTAATATTTCGATGCAGTAATCATCTGATTTCTTTTCTGAATGTATTTATCTTCTTTCATTCTTTTCAAGGTTTTTGGTTCTAGTCCTTACCATAAACACTGTTATTGTTATTAAATATTAAGCCTTTTAAATTTCGTGAAGGCAAAAAGTGGAAACCTAATAAACACATGTATATGTAAAAAAAAACAAGAAATAATTAATTAATGGTAGAGCTGGGATTAGAAATCAAGACATCTGTTTCCCCTCCTATGTTGTTTCTTTCAAACACAAGAGATTATTATTCTTTTCATAAATGCCTTATGTATATGTAACAATTAAAAATATTTTATTAAAGATCATTTAAAGATTCAGTTTTGAACAGATTCTAATATAAATATTCTCATAAATACGAGAAGCAGGTTGATATAAAACAGTGATGACTAACAGTGCTGGTAACCAAAATGAAGAATGCCTATCAGTCTAAAAACACTAATAATAAAAAAAGTTTAAATAATCGCAGTGGCCAAGATCAATACCTCTTTGGGCCAATTCCTAATCTCTCATTTATTCTGATAGTTTCTGTACCATAAATTTTAAAAACCACTGCTCATGGGTGGCCACTGCCAAAACTAAAAAGTTTTCAAACACAATCACATGAAATTTTACCTAAAATCATAGGTACGTCATAGACTTCTATAAAACAAAGTTTCCTGAACTAAGAAACTTTGTTTTTCTAGAAACACTTTTATATGAGGGAAATTCCAGAATATTACATTTTCTTTTATCAAAATTTATGTAATAGATGATGGTTGCTTTCATAATCTGATTAACATAACTTATAAAAATAAGTAAATAAATATGTATGGAATTCTTTAGTTTAATCCAGTAAAACGGAGTAACACAAGCCTTAAGTGTCTCAAGTAGTTTCTACGTAGATCTCTCTAGACAAAGCATACAGATAGCTCTCACATGGGAAAAAAAATAAGCAAATTACCAAAGCCAATGGAAACCATATTTTGCCTGTATTTTCAAACCCTATTAAGTCATTCATTCAACCACATTTACTAAGTAACTACTATCTGCTAGGCAGCATGGTTGGTACTGGAGATAAAATGGTAAACAAGACAAATACAGGCCATGCCATCATGAAGCTTACAGTAAGATAAATACACAAAATAACTGCAAGTTATATAAAATGTTATTAACAGAGTCAGAAAAAGGGTGTCAAAATAGAGGTCTTATTTTAGATAGGGTGCTAGGAATGCCTCTCTAAGAACATGAAATTTTAGCAGAGTCTTGAAGGATGGGAAGGAGAAAGCAAAGAAGCATAAGGGGTATGTGCTGGGAGCTTGAGTGCTGCCAGCAAAGAGCCTAGCAAGTAGTAACAGGACCTGGGGCTGGAAAAGAGCTTTATATATCAGAGTGAGAAATCAAGGCCAATGCTGCTACAGCAGAATAACAAGATGGCTGGGTGGGAGATAAGCATGCAGAGGCAGACAAGGCCCAGATCAAGCAAAACACAGCAAGTCATTGTGCATACTCTGAATTTTTACATATGCAATGGGAAATCACTGATGGGTTTTCAATCAGGGATTACTGAATAATGGCTACAAGTATCAGCAAGTGGATACAGGCAATAAGCTTTCTTTCAATCAACAAAGGTTCACTAAGCAATTACTGTGTGCCAGGGTTGTATGTCCAAGTTTTTAAAGTTTGGCTTTATACCACAAATGCTAACAAAGGTACTGGTCTTAATATGAAAGCTTTTAATAAATGCTGATAGAGAAAAAGAATAGTGTAAACAAGCTTAGAAAAGAGCCAAAAGTTAACCAGTTTGGGGGTGTTGGCTCAAATCATCACATGTACCCCTATGTTCTCTCAACAATACATATTCACCAGAATTTCTCCTAAAGAAGGGTCGTGTTAAATTTCTATCATAAGTATGAGATGATGAGCAAAGAGAAATATAGGAGAGACTTTATAGAGAAAAATTCACTGAAATATAAATTATGTCCTTTAGAAAGATAAAGGATGAAACGGACATGAATGCTCCTTTGTGAGCAGCAGCTCTGACACAGCTGTGTAATCTTGGTCTGTCGGTGAATGCACACCCAGGCCTAAACAACACAGAAGTGTAAACAAAGCAAAGATGGACAAGAATTAGCATTTAGTGGATAAGACAATGTGCCCAAAGAAGGTAACAGGCCTAATCTGACCCCAAGGGAATAAGAAAGCATGAAAGCTTCCTTAAGAAAGAGTACTGAAAGGAAAGGACCTCAGAGACTTTGCATGGTAGCTTTGGAGGTCCCAAACATAGCAAGTCAAAGACTGAAATCTGTGTATACCCACCATGGCAAAAGCACACATACTTTCATTGACTAAGATCTTAATTTAAGGAGAAAATCTTTCTCAAATAAATATAATCTAATGTAGAAGATGGAAGTAGAATTCAAATACCTTTCACTTTCCAAATGTGTTTCTTCCATGCTATAGAGATTAACCATGATGAAAATACTCTTAACACCTAAAAACAACTAGATTAAATATGCTCTAAGATAAGTCTAATAACAGTTTCAATTGTTGTATCAAAAACAACCATGTTACTTACAAAAGGAAATGATGAAAGGCCTCATATTACAGTCAAAGCTGTTTTATTCAGGAGCACGTTTTGCACCCATTTGGGGATGGTTTCTTCTGTTTTCTTTTTCCTTTTCAATTCCATTCATTAAAAATAATGATTTTTCTCCCCTCTTTGAAAGTGTCATAAACTTTCAGTTTATCTTTCAAAACATACTTGTCAAATTTTAAAGGGTAAATACATAAGAGATTTACCCTAGAGGTCTCTAAGGTGCAGAATCTGTTAGAAATAAAGTCGTATATCCATATGAGCCATTACCTAAGAAGCCATACAGAGTCTTGCATGTGATATTTTTTATTACTATTTTTAAATACACTATAAAGTATATTTAAAATGTACACTTAAAGTTGCACTATAGTATTTAACTCTTTGGAAGCAATGGTTTCACTAAATGTCTGTACAAGAAACTACTAAATGTACAGACATCTCTGAATCAGCAACTTGTGTTGAGAATAAATTAAGAACTCCATAACATGAAAATTTGTTTTTTTCTTACTAGAATCGTTCACTCTTGAGAGCACTAACAAAGAAATACACAGAAAAATGGAAAAGGTAAACCTATAAACCATCCTTTAGGGATCAACTTAACAGGGTTAGTTTTCCTGTGAAGAATCCATGTGTCTGGGCATGTGCACTCGTGTATGTATATATGACAGAGAGAGACAGAGACAGAAACTGATTGCATGGCTGGATACGAGTCTGCAGAATTATTCCCTTTGCACTGTTGTGGTCAGCTACATTGAACAATACTCTCAATCAGAGGAAGCTTCACTGAAATGAAATATTGTGGAGGAAGATTTAAGGGCCATACAAATGTAGAAGGCTGCTCTGTGTGTGGCTAAACAGGACAGCAAGGATGGTTAAAAAACTAATCTTAAGAAAATCCCCCAAAAAGGCAGTATAGGAGAGGGGAAACTGGTTAGCTAAATGCTGAGGAAAGTTTCAGCCAAGTCTCACAAATAGTAAGATTATGGGATGCTACACTGCACCTAATGAAAAAATTATTTATACAGTGACAGAACATCTTCCAAACCTGGAGAAGGACACACAACTAGTAATGACATAAGGCTAGTGACCCGAGCAATGGAATGCTACCTATAGTAGCTCATAAACCAGAGGATAACAGTGGGAGGATAATTTGGAAACGGCACATCATAAACAGAGAATGTTATTTGCATATTCCTGAGTCCATCATACGAAAAGAAAAAGAGAGCATCTATGTAGACCTTACTTGTGTTTAAGAAAAAGCCTCAAGGCTCGGCGCCTGTGGCTTAACAGGCTAAGGCGCCAGCCACATACACCTGAGCTGGCGGGTTCAAATCCAGCCCGGGTCTGCCAAACAACAATGATGGCTGCAACCAAAAAATGGCCAGGCATTATGGCGGGTGCCTGTAGTCCCAGCTACGTGGGAGGCAAAGGCAAGAGACTCCCTTGAGCCCAGGAATTGGAGATTCCTGAGCTCAAGTGAGTCTCTACCATGGCACTCTATCCAGGGTGAAAGCTTGAGACTCTGTCTCAAAAAAAAAAAAGAAAGAAAGAAAGAAAAAGCCTCAAAAGAGGAAAACTCAAATGACCTGTAACTTCAAAGGCTGAAAATGAGGGAATATAACAGATTCACAGACCTAGAAAGGTGTCTGATTTCCAGCCTTCGGCCTCCAACTAGATTCAAGAACTGTAAGACTTCTCAAGGCAGGGAGAAGCACCACACCCACTTGTAATGGTAAAACCTAGTAATATATTTTTGACCAATAGAGGTACTTACATTTAATTTAATTAATTTATCCTGCCTCAGATGGAGTTAAGATAGCATAGTAGTCAAGAAAAAGAGCTAAAAAAGAATGAATAGCATATGTCTTTGCAGAAGGATCTCAAAAGTCATATCCTCCATTAACTAGCTATGTAACCCAGTTATGAGTCACTTGATTCTCATGGCCTCAGTTCTCTCTTCTGTAAAATCAAGATAATGATATCTAGCTTCTAGATCTATAGGATGCCTACCACATGGGAAGCGTTCACTACGTTAGCTATTAGTATTATTATTTAATCTCTCTAAATTTTATTAGTATTATTATTTAATCCCTCTATATTTTGTACTATAGAGATATCAAACAACTCTCCTATGTAAGACTAACAATATTTCACCTACCTACCTATTCTTAAGTCATCATTAACTTTTATACTTCCAACTATCATGCACACTAATAAAAAAAGCATTTTCATGATTAAAACATTATTAAATTGTTCAGAAAGGTATATTTTAATAAGTGTATTTTAAGAATAAAGTAGTACTAAATTATTCACAAAGATACTTTTAACAGGAGACAAAAATTCAAAATAATATATAATTGCCAAGCAAAGTAAAATTTAAATTGTTCATTTACAAGTGACAATAATTGGAGAAACCACCCTTATTAATTAATCTGTACCTGGTTTAGATAACCACCCTTAATAACCACCCTTATTAATTAATCTGTACACTGGTTTATCCATACTTTTATTCACAAGGGCTAGCTACAAACAACAGACATATACCTAGGTAATTCATATCATCTAAAAATGTTCATTTTCCCAAAGAAAATTATATTCGATGATTCACGGGGGATGGGGGAGAATCACACTTCACAAGACAGAGAATCTGCTAAGTAAAGACCTTGGTCATGGTACCATTAAAAAACAAGGCAAATCATAACCAAAGTATCAACTATCACCCTAAGCTTTAATTTCACTGTAAGCATTACTTGGCCTGACTAAAATTTCATTCAATTTAATTTCTATCCAAGTATGAGCTTTCCTTGCACTTTCGCAGACATTAAAAAAAGGTTGGCCATGTGGGTAAGATGTCCTAAGGATAATTAGCACTTACTAATGGTAAAATTTGTATTGCTAAAGAAAAAACAGAAAACCTGGGCAGCGCCTGTGGCTCAAAGGAGTACAGGAGTAGGGTAATGGCCCCACATACTGGAGGTGGCAGATTCAAACCCAGGCCAAAAACGGAAGAAAAAAAAAAAAAACCAGAAAACCTAAAAAATATATACTCATTCCAAACAAAAGTTTGGAAGAGACAGGGTGGCAGCAAAACAATCCTACACAAGGACTCTGCCTCTGTATTTTAGTGGAAAGTTAGCTAATAAATCAAAATTTCTAATGATTATTTAAATTTGCGCATAAAAAAACTTAATTGAAATAAAAAATCCAAAATAGTCCATTTGGATTTTTTATTTCAAATAAGTTTTTTTTTTTTTTTATTGTTAGGGATTCATTGAGGGTACAAGAAACCAGGTTACACTGATTGCATTGGTTAGGTCAAGTCCCTCTTACAATTGTGTCTTGCCCCCAGATGGTGTGGCACATGCCAAGACCCCATCCCCTCACTCCTTCTTTCTCTCTCTGCTCTCCCCTTCCCTCACCTCCACTGTGTCATTGTCATCAATTGTCCTCATATCAAAATTGAGTACATAGGATTCATGCTTCTTCACTTCCATCCAGGTTAATACAAAGGCTGTAAAGTCTCCATTTTTTTAATGGCTGAATAATATTCCATGTTGTACATATACCATAGCTTGTTAATCCATTCCTGAATTGGTGGGTATTTATGGTTCCCACATTTTGGCGATTGTAAATTGAGCTACAATATACAGTCTACTGCAAGTGTCCTTATGATAAAAGGATTTTTTTTCCTTCTGGGTAGATGCCCAGTAATGAGAATGCAGGATCAAATGGGAGGTCTAATTTGAATTCTTTGAAGATTCTCCATACTTCCTTCCAAAAAAGTTGTATTAGTTTTCAGTCCCACCAGCAGTGTAAAAGTGTTCCCTTCTCTCCATATCCACGCCAGCATCTGCAGTTTTAAGATTTTGTGATGTGGGTCATTCTTGCTGGGGTTAGATGATATCTCAAGGTGGTTTTGATTTTATAAGTTATATTTTTCTAAGAAATGATCCATTCTAATTTTTCAAATACATTAATATAAAAGAATTCAGAGCATTTCCTATTATTACTGTTAAGTGCTATTTCTATAGTTATATTCTATTTTTTATTCCAAAAATTATTTGTGCCTTTTTAAAAAATAATCAATCATGTCTCTGGTTTGTCTATTCAATTATTTAAAAAAAAAACTACTCTTAGTTTGTTCATCTCCATTATACATTTGCTATCAATTTCATTATTTTCTACTTTTTCCTTATTGTTCCCTTCCCATTACTACTTCTAAATCTAATTAAGAGGGGCTCTGTCCTGGGCCCCAGATTTGGAGGGCCTTGCATGCCCCAAACAAAAAAATAATACTATAAATAAATTCATTAAAGATGGTAAAGATGTGTGTGTCACTCTGGATGCAACTCACCCTGTGATATGAAATATTTTCATTATGATTCTGTTCTGTTTTAATATGCATGATGATTTTTTCTTTGACCCATGAGTTACTGAGAATTATACATTTATATACCCTGACATAGTGGATCTTTAAGAATCTTTGTTGACTTCTCTTCTGCATACACTTTAGAATGATTTCATCTGTACGTTTTTATTATCCCTTCTTGTTTATTTTTAAAAATAAAGTAAAATACCATGTGTGAAGGGCTGCTCCGGCCCTGCTGCATACATGGTAGAGCAGCGACAACCCCAGCAAAGAGCGGCAGATACAGGCAGCAGGAGAGGCCTGAGCACAGGAAAGGTCCAAGGAACACAGGCAGGGCACTCATAGCCTGCGTTGCTCTTCCCCGGGGTAATTATTTTTATTCTTTTCTAGTGTAATGATCCATTATTTTGTTCTTATATCTCTCTTTACACCAATGATGGCACATAGTAAGACTGTTCTCTTACTTTTTGTCACTAAATACGTCTTAGAGAACATTCCATAAGAGTATGTAGAAAACTTCCTCCTACAAGGTAGAGTTGTACATTATTTCAAGAATGTAACAATTTAACACCCCTTTGTGAAAAGGCAACCACAGCTTCAAAGCAAGATTACCACTCTAATGTACAGTTCCTTCTTCATTTTTCCTCAGCTCTAGACTTAAAAAGAAATTAGTCATATTTTACAAAGCATTTATAGATGTTTGGTAAACAAAGCGTTTTTCAGATGACTTGGTAGTTATACTGTGCAAAATAGAAATTTAATCAGGAACTTTGCAGCCTTCTGTTATGTCAATCTGGGTGTTTTCTCCTCATACTTGTACCTTATAGTCACAGAAATATTACACTACAGTCAAAATGCAGGAAAGGCAAGGTGGCTTTCTCCTTTTATAAGTAAAATAAAAAAGCAAAAACCATTTTGCTAGAAGAACCTCTAGAAGTCATCCACTTAACTCTAGTTTGCTACAACTTCCTAGCTGCAAAGGAAGTTAGGGAGATTTGGCAAAGGAGAACAGGATCATCACGACTGACTTCAGTCAATCTAGCTTCACACCCAGGGGTTGGGTACTTAAACATCCCAAAGAAAACTGATTCTAGTAAAAAGAAGGGCTGTTAAGTAGGCAATGATCAGTATCTGCCACAATATCTCAGATGAAACAAAATGTAATTGTAAGCATCTGAGGGTAAAAAAATGATTTTAAATAACAGCGATTCGTTCAGTTCAGTAAAAATGCTGCAGAAAGAAAAATGAATGAACTACTCTTGATGCCTAGTCTAAGGTACATTCTAAGAAAATAGAAATGGTTCATCCTGAGACAAATGACTCACACATTTGAGAACACATAATTTAAGGCCTTTCTTCAGACCCCATATTCAGAAACCCGTTTTGGTATCTAGTGAAGTTTCCAGAAGGCAAATCTTTAATATAACCTAAGAATTATAATTGTCTACTACTTTTGAAAAAATAACTTCTTGAGCTTTTTCTAAAATAAACTTCTTGAGCTTTTCTAAAATAAAACCGAACAACTCTTTTTTTTTTTATAATTTTATTGAATCATAATTCTGTACATTGGTGCAATCATAGGGCACGATTCAAATAAATTCAGAAATGTTTTGATCATACTGTTACAGATAGCCCTCATGGCATTTTCTTGATCACTATATAAAGACATTGATACTCTACATTTAATAAGTTTCACCAGTACCCTGCTAAGATGCACCGTAGGTGTGATCCCACCCTCCCTCCTATCCAACTACTCATAGTTAACTGTTTCTTAGA